>SJYC01134181.1:0-27389 GCA_006408675.1 Madoqua kirkii | reverse complement strand
CAGTCTTTCCCATTCTATTGTTTTCTTCTATTTCTTTGCTTTGATTGCTGAGGAAGGCTTTCTTATCTTTTCATGCTATTCTTTGGCACAATATAAAATTCTATATTTTAAAATATATTTTATAGGAATATTATTCAAGGTGTGTCCTATGGACAGAGTGATCTCTTCACACTCCGAAAGTGGATATTTAAGATTTTATTTTGACTGACATGTGAGAACCAGTGAGCATTGCTCATTGTTTTAAGTATCTTGTCCCTTAGATGTTCTGTTCTAAGAGTGTTGCATAAAAGATGCTATGATGGAAACTGTTTTCAGAGAAGGTCTGCTACCATGCTTCTACACACAGTACTTTTCTGCTGAAGAAAATACCTTAAGCTATATTTAGTAGAGTAGAAATCTAGGAGTTTTATTTCTACAAAGGAAGTAAATGGGGTAATTTTATCAATAATCAATGTAGATCATGAAGTTTGGCTTTATAAATCTCTTCAAAGAGATATAAAACAGCATCATTATTATATTTTACATAAATGCATTCCTTTTTATTCTAAATAATTTTAACTCAATACCCACACCATCTGATTTCCATGATATCTTGCTTTCTTCATGATAAATAATGGAATGCCACTAGAACTTCTGACTTAAATCCTTACAAGGAAGTATTTCCATCTTAAAGATATATTGAGCTTAAAATATTTTGTGTGAGTACAAATGATCTTTTGTGATGGAATCTATACATTTCACTCTCTCGTTTAAACTTCATGTAAGAAAACATCATTTTTTCCTCAGTAAAGTTGATACATGTCATTGTCTAGAGCACACTAAAATGAGAGTTGCAAGTCTATCTTCTGTACCTGCAAACTGGGGAAAAGTAGAAGGTAAGTGCCAATAAGACCAAAATAGCTGTGCAGATTAAAGAAGACCATGATTTAAACAGACTATATGCTCACCCTTAACAGTAACATGAATAACCGGAAAGAGAGAGAAGAATAAAGAGAGAAAGAATGAGTATATATTCTCCATAAAAACAAGTACAGGCTTTTGTGGGGCTTGGGACACTAACCCTCCAAGCAGTCAAAATCTGTGTGTAACTTAATAGCTCACCCTCCACTGTTCTTTCATATCCAAGGATTAAGCCAGCCATCAATTGTATAGTACTGTAAAATTTACTATTGAGAATAATTCTCATATAAGTGAACCCATGCATTTCAAACACTTTTTGTTCTAGAGTCAACTGTATTTACTATATTTACTAACATATGAATATGTATATATATTTTGATGCCTGCACACAAGATGAATGTATTTTTGTTGTTTGTTATTGCTTCTTCTCCCTCTCCCTTCCCAATTTCTTAAAAAAGGGAGATGAAATAAGTCATAATTCTTGGTCTGCGGTACTATTATCACTGGTCCGTGCAAGGTCCCAGTTGTGTTATGTTCCCTCTAGCCTTGAACCTCGTTCATTTCCTTCTCTCCTTTTCCGAAAGTACTTTCTATGATGTATTTAATACTTTTTCCTAACTATATCAAGTGACCAAAATCTATTTTCATTTTCTAAAGACCAATTTTATTAAGGAATTTGAGAAGTAAATGGCTATGTCTAAACAGAAAATTTATTTAGCCATGTTGATAAAACGAACTAGTTGTTAACATCCAAATCAGCATTTACCAAGACCTTACTCAAAGAAATACAGGAACCATCATGTGCTGAGAACTTCCCAGACCACGTCTGAGGTACTTTTCAGAAATTTTATCATTTAATTTTCAATATTATTATAATTCACTTTGTCTACAGTATGCTACTGCTACTGCTGCTAAGTCGCTTCAGTCGTGTCTGACTCTGTGCGACACCATAGATGGCAGCCCATGAGGCCCCCTCATCCCTGGGATTCTCCAGGCAAGAATGCTAGAGTGGGCTGCCATTTCCTTCTCCAATGCATGAAAGTGAAAAGTGAAAGTGAAGTCGCTCAGTCATGTCGGATTCCTAGGGACCCCATGGATTGCAACCTACCAGGCTCCTCTGTCCATGGGATTTTCCAGTCAAGAGTGCTGGAGTGGGGTGCCATTGCCTTCTCTGATGTAGAGGTGAGAAAACTGAAGCTCAAGGAGGTTGAGTAACTCATTCTAATTTAAAATGGGAAAAGGATGTGCTAATGGTAAATAAGTTTATGATAATAAATGCTTTTGTATGAATAAAAGAGTGCCTGTATGCACAAATAAATGAATTAATATGACACATCATGCCCTTAATAAGCTTATATTTACAATCTGGGGAATATTTACAATCTGTGGAATGAAGAGCAACTGTGAAACAACAGAGGAATTCAAATCTGATTCATAATAAAAGTTAAACTCATTATTTAGATTAACTTGGCTATGTGAAGGGACTTTCCCAGTGGTTTAACAGTAAAGAATCCACCTGCAGTGCCAAAGCTGCAGGAGACACCAGTTCCATCCCTAGGTCAGGAGATCCCCTGGAGGATAGCATGGCAATCCACTGCAATGCTCTTGCCTGGAGAACCCCATGGTCAGAGGAACCTGGCGGGCAATAGTCCGTAATGTCGCAAAGAATCAAACAAGACTGACGCAACTTAGCCTACAGGCACACACAGCTGTATGAAACCAGGAGAAGTAAGAGCAATGTGAGATATTTTGCAGATCTGTGAATGAAGGCTACCAGGTCAAGTTAGAAGGTTACAGTGTTAGAGAAAAGTCATGTTGCTTTCTTATTTGGTTTTTGCTATATTCAACATGCACAAAGCAAATGTCTGCTGATTGAAGTGCACTTATGCCCAAATCAGTACAAAGTATGGCAGAACAGCAAGCGAAGCGTTTCTGGCTCAAGATGCCAATTTCATAATCAATAGCAGTTGCAAAAGCTGCAGTGACCGGCATTGACAATTAAGATGTGCTGAAATGAACCATGGAGCCCGTTTTTATCTTTTGGTCCTATTTTCTCTCCTTAACATATCCATGGCCTCCTGAAGTAGGTTCATTCACTATTGCTCTAGCTGAACTTAATCTTTAATAACCATCTAATCTTTCAAAATTTTGATGAAGAGATTTACAAAGAGAAAACCTGCATGCTGGGCTCTGTTATATATAAATTTTAGTCCACTTATAAACTTTCTAACAACATGTTTCCTACACAGCTTCTGTACATTGCTATGTTTGCATGCTCCTTTGTGTAAAATATGAAATCATATTGGTTTTGCTACATTTAGTAATTTTTTTACAAAAAAATTACAAGAAAGGTGAAAGTGGACATGAAACTCTCTCAGTCGTGTACAACTGTTTGTGACCCCTGGACTATACAGTCTAAGAAATTCTCCAGGCCAGAATAGTGGAATGGGAGTTTTTCCTTTCTCCAGGGGATCTTCCCAACCTAGAGATTACCCCAGGTCTCTTGCATTGCAGGCGGATTCTTTCCCAGCTGAGCTACAAGGGAAGCCTGAAAATATAGGAGTGGGTACCCTACCTCTTCTCCAGTAGATCTTCCAGACCCAGGAATCGAACCAGTATCTTCTGTATTGCAGGTTGTTTATTTACCAACTGAATATCAAGGAAGCCCAATGACACTCACCTTCAATAGTCTTTACTAAATTGAAGCAATCATTTTTAGAGATACTCAGTATTACACTAGTTTAGAGAAGGAATCTAGTATGCAAACCTAGGACTGAATACTGACTATGTCATTTACTAGCTGTGTAGAATACATTACATTGCTTACATTGTTTATTTGTTTCTTTATCCACAAAAATAATAAAAAATTTCATGTGTTTTTCTTTTAGGTTTAAAAGACATAATGTTAAATCACTTCCCAAAGTACCTGGCATAAGGAAACTCTTACGAAAACACAAAGGGAAAACGATAGCTGTTAAGCCCATTGCTAGTATATTTTTAATCTATTAAATCTAGCTTATTTACAACTAATAATTAAGCACAATTTACAAAGAGATGTTTGAAATTGAAAAAATTATTTGGACATTCTAGATCTTTCCATCTGAACATGAAATACAGTGAAATTGAAATAGTGGCAAAAATAAATCAATTGTCTATTTCAATTTAGTGGCTGAGACATGGCCTAACTTAGTTAAAATTAGTCAGACAGACAGACCAAAAAATGTGCATTTATAGAACAGTTACCACTTTGGTTTTCTATTATTCATTCTCCCTCATTTGTTCTCTAGCACTTGACATGTCTTTAATATATTTTAGGTTGAGCATTTTATTAATTAAAATTTCAATTAATCTAAAGTTACTCGGGGAGATTGGAAGTGCCAAATTTGTTTTTTTTCCCTTTGAAAACTACATTGTGCAGTAATATTCGTAGCTACACCCACTCTCTAGCAATTTTGAGTTGTGTGGAATGAGTCATACAGACATATGCATGTGTATTTTTATCTGGCTAGAAAATGTCATGCCCATCGAATTCTTGGTCTTCCAACTACATGCATTTCTGGGCTTCAGACTTCTTTCTCACATGCATGGAATGCACAACAGGAACTGTTATCCTGTAATGTATGTAAGTTATTTTTCAATCTCCCAATAGAAGCTACTTGGTGCTTTGAAAGTATACTTGTAATTAACTGTTCTGTGCTTAGTCTCTCAGTCGTGTCTGTAACAGTGAATAAGGGAAACTTTATTTAAATAAAGTCAGGAAGCCCTGAAGGGGGAGCAGCCAAAGTCCTAGCCTTCGTGGCGGCTAACAGATATCAGCAGGAAGGGTGATTGCTCCAAGCCAGCAACAAGCTGCCTACTGCCTGCAACCCAAGAACTACCACAACCCTCTGCAGTGTCCTCTCTGTCTATAAAAACAAGACTCTTTTTCTGGTCTCTGGACTTGTCTACAATTTCTCATAGTTTGCTTGTCCCAAGTTGCAATTTCTTTGCTAATCCCCCCAAAACTCATTTTGTTGTTATAACAACTAGCTTTTTTGCTTTGGTAAAGTCAACAAAATCCATCATTGTGTTTGCATAGACTATTTTTATAAAATATTAAAGAAAAATAATCCTTATTTAGAATATAAAATGTGAGGCTGCAGATTAATTGAGATATTTTGATTTTTTTGGATTTCACATCATATAAAATAATAACACATGTGCAAAGATATCTTATGTTTGGATTTTTCTAAAAGAGTGAAGATAATTTATGTTTGAATTTTTCTAAAAGTAAGATTTCTAAGAAAGTTGAACAGAGATTTTTATCAAATTGATCAAAAACATTATTGATTGATAAGAAATTATTTCCAAAACATTTAATGAAATTATCTACTAATTATACATAATAGGTTGACTTGGCTATCATATTTCATTAAAGCAACTACTTCTAGGCCAATCTTTATTGTTTTTATATTTTGTAAATGATTATACATTGCTAGCTTTTGTTTCAGAGAAGGCAATGGCACCCCACTCGAGTACTCTTGCCTGGAAAATCCCATGGACAGAGGAGCCTGATAGACTGCAATCCATGGGGTCCCTAGGAATTGGACCTGACTAAGAGACTTCACTTTCACTTTTCCTTTCATGCACTGGAGAAGGAAATGGCAACCCACTCCAGTGTTCTTGCCTAGAGAATCCTAGGGACGGGAGAGCCTGATGTTCTGCCGTCTACGGGGTTGCACAGAGTCAAACATGACTGAAGCAACTTAGCAGCTTTTGTTTAAGGTTATTTCGATGCTTCCCTCATCTTGATACTTTTTCAAATCTTGCAAATACTTTGGTCTCAGAGTCCACATTAACCATAGAGCTATTCGAAGCAGGATAATCTATCTGATCTTGCTATGCATTCTAATTCCCTTAATCATGTTGATGTAAACCAGAAATAAAGACAGCTTGTTTCTTCAGAGAATATTATCAAAACATTGTAAAAACAGATGCTGTGCCTTCAAGTTTACATTCCTTTCACCCACCCCCACTTCTACCAAAAGTCAAGCTCATGTGACTCCAGGCCAAAGGTCAAACTTATTTGCATGAGACTCAAATTCCTTTTCAGTCTGGCTACTCCCCTGTTTCTAGCCCTGTCCCTACCATCCTTTAGGAAAGAAATCTCCTTCCCTCAGTCACTCAACACTTTCCAGCTTTTGCAGGTGCATGGTCCTCTGAGGAAAATAGATGCCATCCATATATTTGGCCATCTCATTTACTAATGAATATAACAAAGCTACTGCTTACAGATTTGTATGAAGGTGAGGATTTGATTAAACTATACATACAAAGTTTTAGCATTGAGCCTGGCTCACAGTCAGTGCTCAAAAAATATTGCTCATTTCTCTGTCATTCTTATTGCAAAATCAGATGAATTTGACAGTATATTGGCTATGAATGTCAAGACAAAAAAATAGGAAATCACTTTGAGATTTTTAGCTTGAATGCCTGGAATAAGAATGATATCAACAGAAGTTTTGAATACTGGAAGCAAAAAAGCTGGAGAAGGGAAGATAATCAATGAATGTTTTTGTTATATCTTTTATTTGAAGAGTTGATGGGATGTCCAGGTAGCACTAACTCAGTAGGCAGAGCTGTGACCCTAGTGCTTAGGAGTAAGCTGCCAACTCACCATGTGTAACTAGTTAGACTATGATAAGATTTGATCAGATAACTATATTTTTAATTTTGCTTTGACTTTTATCCAGGGATAGTTTTTATCAAACTAATGATCGTGATCAGACAGTAAAGTGTATCTTTAATAAAATCTAATAAGAGATAGACCATTTCAAAACTAAGACTTTCAGTCTCATGGATACAGGCTCTGAGTCATTTCCTACACTTACATAATCATATTGTATGTTTATTCAGAAGAGAAATGCAAGCATAACTTTGTGCAGTTTCATCTGTAGAAGAATGGTTCAGTTACCTTAGGAGCACTGAAGATGACTCAGGGAATGTCCCCGTAATCAATTAAAGGAATTTCCCCAATGTTGTTGACTACCAGGACTGAACTGTGCTCTTTGGCTTTAGCTGGGTCCTCAATGAAAAGTACATCATTCATATCTTAGAGATTTGTCAACACATTCACAGCAATGAATATTCTAAAGTGTCTTTTTTCCACCTCCCCAATTCCATTCCTGTATCCAAGTCTTTCAGATTACCACATTTTCTTTTCTTTTGGAAATGGAGGTGGATTTCTCAACCTTGCCTGTTTTATGTAAGAAAATTGTTGTGATCTCTCGTGTATTCTCCAATCTCTACCTTGCTTTAAGATAACTCACTTTAGGACTTTCTCTTCTGCCCATTAATAAAGGTATGTGTTTTTAAAATAAGCCATTCCAGAACAACTCCAAGACCTGGTCTCCTAGTTATCTTTTCATTCTAACATCTTCAGTCTCATCTTCTGCTCTTAACATATCTGATCTGTAGTTTCTGAATCATTACACTATGATATTTTGTATTTCTCATTATAAAAAAAATAGTAAATTATATTCCTTCAAAGATTACAATGCACAAGATAACTCAGTAATGAAACAGCACAAATAAAAAGTTATTCACATTGGCCTTCATCTCTGTCCTTAGGAGAAAAAGTATTTCTTTTTTCTCTTAACATCTTTAATTTGTATTTTCTGTGTATTTTATAAAATGCTGATTATACAGGGCTTTGTATTGGATTTATTTTTATGTTCTCTGTCTTGCTATATAGAAATTGCTGTGAAATTTGACTCATTTTTTCATATTCTTGTAAAAGTATTGATCATAAGATAAGGATTAAGTGAAATATATTTGAATCTGGGTTGCATTAAGATCTTGATTTTTAGAAGAATGTTTATTGTAACTCTGTAAGGAACCTCCAAACTGTCTTCTATAGAGAATGCACTCATTTGCATTCTCATCAAAAGTGTAGGAAGTTTCTGTCTTCTCAATATTCTCTCCAGCATTTGTTATTTGTAGATTTTTTAAACAATGGCCACCCTTACTGGCATGAGGTCATAGTTCACTGAGGTTTCAGTTTGCGTTTCTCCAATAATTAGCAATGTTGAGCATCTTTTCATGTGCCCATTCACCACTTGTATGTTTTAAAAAGGAAGCTTACAAAAATGAAGGCTACACATAAAGGTAATAACTGATCTTCTATATGAACAAAAAACATTGCAACTCCCATCATCATGGTATTTTCAGATATGCAAGGGAAAGAGAAACAGAATTCAGTTTATTGTATTCATTATTCTTGTTGAGGCCTGCTATCTGATTCTATCTACCATCTGACTTCATCATTCCATAGACACACTACGATGGGACTGAAAACTTGTCTCTTGTTCTTATCTCTTTCATAGATTAAATTTTTCCCAGCAAAAACAATTTCTTTCTGAGGGGAGGGAAGATGGGGAGATTGCTATTCAGTGGGTATAGAGTTTCAATCATACAAGATGGAGAAGCTCTAGAGATCTGCTCTACCACACTGGGCTTATATGTAACACTACTGTATTCAGTACTTAAAAATGGGTTCAGAAGGTAAATCTCATGTTATGTGTTTTTTGTTATTGTTGTTCAGTTGCTAACAGTTGTTATTCATGTCCGTTCTTTACAACCCCGTGGACTGCAGCACTGCAGGCTTCTCTATCCTTCACTGTCTCCAGGAGTTTGTTTAAATTCATGTTCACTGAGTCAGTGATGCTATCTAACCATCTCATCTTCTGCTGGCCTATTCTCCTTATGTGCTTTTTACTGCACACACACACACACACATACACACACACACACACACACAGGCTAACTTCTCTGAAACATGTGAGCCTTTCAGTCTTACACAACTCCCCTATAAAACACAAATGCCCATAGAAGAGCATGCATTCTATCTCAAGTATATACTCCATATACTTACTGAGTATAAATGAATGAATAAATGCTTGGATGAATAAATGAATTTCATAATTAAAGATGGTATAATGAAAAGCTGAATATATCTCATAATTAAAGATTATAAATAGTAACAAAAATCTTGTTAGGAAGAAGTGACATCCTTGTTTTCCAACTTGGCTGTTGAAGGTTACTGACTACTGTGGGCAGATCCTACATTCATAAATTAACAGCAACAATGGAATGTGGAGCCATATGCCATTGATCTCCATTTCCATCTTTGTATCAACTGAAAACTCATTGAACATAACACTCTATCAAAATAATGATAGCTTCCAAAAGAGAAAAAACATTCAGCATCTTGTTATTAATCTCCATAGTATCAAATACCTTGCACCAGGTTTTCTTGAGATTGAACTGTCAATCTCACTCAAGTAAATGTAGTTCTAAGTGACAGTATTGCCTAATGATGTGTATTATGAGTATAGCTTTTCCTCATAAGAACAGATTTTTGCAATAGCCTATTCACTGACATTCTGTTTTCATTCTTCTCTTCCAATCCTTTACCAAGATGCCAGATTTCTCCTACAAGAAGAATATTTTCACCATGATGTTATACTTCCCTCCTCAAAACCATCAGTAATCTTACTTATGGAGTCAAGGTCAGATTTCTTAGCTTGATGTTCAAGACTTCCAGAGTCGGTCAAAATTTGTGTGTCTCTCTTATTTTTGATTCTTCTCTTACATCATTTTTCTGCTTTATATTCTCTAGAGATACCTTGCTCTCTAGAGAGCAATATGGTATCCAATTATGGTATCCAATAAGGTAGAATGCACAAAAATATTACTGAAAAATCTTTCCTCTTCCTTCCTGAATCTCTCTATTGTACTTGTCTATTGATAGCTTCCAAAAGAGAAAAAACATTCAGCATCTTGTTATTAATCTCCATAGTATCAAATACCTTGCACCAGGTTTTCTTGAGATTGAACTGTCAATCTCACTCAAGTAAATGTAGTTCTAAGTGACAGTATTGCCTAATGATGTGTATTATGAGTATAGCTTTTCCTCATAAGAACAGATTTTTGCAATAGCCTATTCACTGACATTCTGTTTTCATTCTTCTCTTCCAATCCTTTACCAAGATGCCAGATTTCTCCTACAAGAAGAATATTTTCACCATGATGTTATACTTCCCTCCTCAAAACCATCAGTAATCTTACTTATGGAGTCAAGGTCAGATTTCTTAGCTTGATGTTCAAGACTTCCAGAGTCGGTCAAAATTTGTGTGTCTCTCTTATTTTTGATTCTTCTCTTACATCATTTTTCTGCTTTATATTCTCTAGAGATACCTTGCTCTCTAGAGAGCAATATGGTATCCAATTATGGTATCCAATAAGGTAGAATGCACAAAAATATTACTGAAAAATCTTTCCTCTTCCTTCCTGAATCTCTCTATTGTACTTGTCTAATCAGTTCAGTTCAGTTGCTCAGTTGTGTCTGACTCTTTGTGACCCCATAGACTGCAGCACAACAGGCCTCCCTGTCCATGACCAACTCCCAGAGTTTACTCAAATTCATGTCCATTGAGTTGGTGATGTCATCTAACCATCTCATACTCTGTTTTCCCCTTCTTCTCCCACCTTTAATCTTTCCCAGCATCAGGGTCTTTACAAATGAGTCAGCTCTTCGTATCAGGTGGCCAAAGTATTGGGGTCTCAGCTTCAACATCAACCCTTCCAATGAACATTCAGGACTGATCTTCTTTAGGATGGACTGGTTGGATCTCTTTGCAGTCCAAGGACTCTCAAAAGTTTTCTCCAATACCACAGTTCAAAAGCATCAGTTGCTTAGCACTCAGTTTTCTTGATAGTCCAACTCTCACATCCATACATAACTACTGGAAAAACCATAACCTTGACTAGACTGACCTTTGCTGGAAAAGTAATGTCTCTGTTTTTTAATATGCTGTCTAGGTTGGTCATAACTTTCCTTCAAGGAGTAAATGTCTTTTAATTTCAAGGCTGCAGTCACCATCTGCAGTGATTTTGGAGCCCCCCCTAAATAAAGTCTGACACTGTTTCCACTGTTTCCCCATCTCTTTGCCATGAACTGATGGGACTGTATGCCATGATCTTCATTTTCTGAATGTTGAGCTTTAAGCCAACTTTTTCACTCTCTTCTTTCACTTTCATTAAGAGGCTCTTTAGTTGTTCTTCACTTTCTGCCATAAGGGTGGTGTCATGTGCATATCTGAAATTATTGATATTTCTCCCAGCAATCTTCTTTCCAGCTTCATCCAGCCCAGCCTTTCTCATGATGTACTCTGCATATAAGTTAAATAAGCAGGATGACAATATACAGCCTTGACATACTCCTTTTCCTATTTGGAACCAGTCTGTTGTTCTATGTCCAGTTCTAACTGTTGCTTCCTGACCTGCATACAAGTTTCTCAAGAGGCAGGACAGGTGGCCTGGTATTCTCTGTCTCTTTCAGAATTTTCCACAGTTTATTGTGATCCACACAGTCAAAGGCTTTAGCATAGTCCATAAAGCAGAAATAGATGTTTTTTGGAACCTTTGTCTAATGCTGCTGCTACTGCTAAGTCATGTCAGTCGTGTCTGACTCTATGCAGCCCCATAGATGGAAGCCCACCAGGCTCCTCTGTCCCTGGGATTCTCCAGGCGAGAACACGAGTGGGTTGCCATTTCCTTCTCCAGTGCATGAAAGTGAAAAGTGAATGTGAAGTCACTTAGTCTTGTCCGACTCTTAGTGAGCCCATGGACTGTAGCCTACCATGCCCCTCCATCCATGGGATTTGCCAGGAAGAGTACTGGAGTGGGTGCCATAATAGGCCTTGTCTAATTGATTAATTTTGATTAAACAATTAATCTTGTCTAATAGGACTAATGTAAATTTCATAAACTCTAATTAGTGCTCCAAATTATGCTACTTTTCTCTCTTTTCAGTCCATGGGACTTATTTTTAACATCATCTATTTAGCATTTGGCTTTGTACTATCTCTGACAACTGTTTTTTTTTTTTTTTTAATCTCATTCTTGCCTTGTTTTTTGAGCTTGCTGGTCAGCATCGTGAGAGCAGAGACCTCATTTCAAATTTCTGCTATATTCCATATCATCCTTAGTTTCAATAATGAGTACCTAATAAATACCTGTTGAATGCACATACTTATGCTTCTGGGGTGAATATTTGATGAGAGGTACTCAAAGCAGCACACAATTCATGACAGGCAACATGCCAGGCTGAGTCACTCAGCAGCTACAATATATTTGCAGTGTATTTCTTTATCTGCTTGTGAGAATTAGTAATAAAGAGCTCTCAATTTGAAGCATACTGAATAAACTTGGGGTTTGTGCCTTGTAATTTAATAATGCATTTTTAGAACTATTGCTGTGCATGATTCTTCTCTTTGATTCTATACAGATAACACAATTTTGGCTGCAATAACAAAAAAGGCTTCAATAATAAGGAAGCAATCATAGCAAAACAAACGAACAAACAAAAAACAAATAAAAAGTTTAGAGATAAAATGCTTTCAGATTTAGGTAATTTTGTAAGTCAGTGATGTTATCTGGGGCAAAATTTCTTGTATCTTTCTATCCTCATGCCTCCCACTATACTAGTGTAATTCCCCCAGGCTGAGTCTCTTTTTAATTGCAAAATGACGTTACAGATTCATCTCTTTGTTGTAGATACCACCTGTGTTTAGTGTGAGAAAAGAATCATTTCTTCTTCGGTAACTTGAAGTGAAGACGGTTTTTCCAGAAACTCCTAGTAGATCTCTTCTCCGGTCTTCTTAATTGAAACTATAATACCTGTCCACCTGCAAAGCAATAAATGGAAGAAAGAGTAACACTACTACACTGATTCTTGGCTCCAAAAGAATTCTGGTCAGTTGAGAAGAACAAATGGGTATCAGAACAAAACTGAAGCTTGTTGGTAGTTGAAAATGAAAATGTCTACTAGCCAAACAGCCAATTGTTAGCCTTAGATCCAAACACAATATTAGCAATGACCCTTCTCAAAAAGGTAGGCAATGTGCCTCCTTCTCTTATTTGTTTTCAAAAGATCGAATAGGCTAATGCATTTTCGAACTCTGGAGAATTCTATCCAGCTCATCAGTTGCTGGAATCCTCTGCCAGAACATTTTAATAGTCTTAATGACCATAAATTATATATATTGTTTGCATTAAAATATTGACTATGACTAAGCTCTGAGGTTTCTCTAGGACACCTTTTTAAAGTAATAAAATTTAGACTAGATGCCTTCTTTAGCCAACTTACAAAATAGAGAGACCTTAATGTTCAGTTATCCTCATCTTTTCCTTTTGTTCCTTTCTTCACCTACCCAGTTGACCTCAGACTTTCCAGAGGCCCAAAACTGTGTCAAAACTTACCCTTAGAAGAGTTTTCATGCTAATCAGTTGTACTGGGGGATGAGTTTGAATATGTGTTCACCTACCTGGAATATATAAATGAAAAATTAACTTCTAATAGTAGAAAGAAGGGTTTTTATTTTACATGTCAAAGTTGTAGTCATCAGCTGAGAGAATGTGTACAAGAATTTTAGAGATTTTAGGGCTTTTCTGGCACACTAAACTACTCAATATAAGAATAAAGCTATTGCAAACATTTTAATTATTCAGGTAAAATGTATGTGTGTGTGTGTGTGTGTGTGTGTGTGTGTGTGTGTGTGTGTGTGTGAGAGCTTGTGTATATATGGGCACCATGTGTGTGGGGGTGGGTGGTGAAATGGAGCAAACAGTTCAAAATGCTTGTTTCATATTATAATCATAATTAGGTTTATTTATACTATCTCTATCCATCAGTTTATAGAAGTTTTCCTTCAAATGCATAGACAAAGTAATTAAGGTGAGTATATACTAACAAAAACACAGAATGTTGTTCTAATGTCACATGGAAATAATTTTGTTTCTGATAGATCACTTCTTAAAAGTAGTTTCTCAAAGATTAGAAAAAGTAATGTCATCAAAATATTTTCACTCATTTTTTTTCTTTCTTAAAATATCTTTCAACCTATATCATCTGCTTAATTCTGAACACTACACACCCAACATCCAAAGTCACTGTTCAGATGCTTGGTGAGTTTTGTGTAAACATTAAAAAAATTAACTCAGAATATGTCAGATTTCTGACATGTATTGTACCTTAATGATTATATTATTCTTTTTTGACATTTACTTTACATAGACCAACATGAAAACTATTTGTGTCTACTATGTCAAAGGGAAAGAATATTAATTAGAATAAAGTTTTCTACAGAATAATTTATACTTTATAAGAATAAATTATTATTCTTCATTAAGTCACTTTTTGAGAAGTTAAAAGACATACTTTATATACAGAGTTTTAGCTAACAGACTAATTTAGCACAAGAATCTTTTCTGACGTCTTCTCCAACTCAGCTGTATCTGGCTCAGTATAAGCCCTTTTCAATTTGGACCTTTATAAAATATTTATAGAGCTACTCTACTATTTTACTTACCAGAGTACATTGAATTTATCTGTATATTTTCCTCATCAACAAACTTTTGGAACTCAGGAAGCATTTCTAAATAATCTCTGAGAACTCAGTATTTAGCTAAGCATCCAGCTAGACCTGGGTTTGTTTCCTGGGTTGGGAAGATCCCTTGGAGGAGGGCATGACAATCCACTCCAGTATTCTTGCCTAGAGAATCCCCGTGGATAGAAGATCCTGGCGGGCTACAGTCTATGGTGTCCCAAAGAGTCGGACACGATTGAGCAAAAAAGCATACCAGCTCACAGTCAGGACTCAATGCCCGTTAGAAGTGCTTCACTCATTTTTGGCTCCTTAGTTTGGACCACTCTGGTTCTCGGTTAGAATTGGAGTTCTGCTGGACCCTCCATGAAAGGGGATACCAATAGGAAGTCAAGGCCATTTTGCTTAAGATTTTTCCTCTTTGTAGTCTAAATTAGGCATTCTAAGTGCTCTATGTCCTGCTCTTTCTTATCTCTGGATTCATTCATTCAAAATATATTTATTTAATGTCTACTGTATGCCAGTCATTGCTTCAAAACTTGGGACTCACCTGTGAATGAAACAGATAAAATCCTGCTCGCAAGGAGTTTACACTCAATTTGGACAGAAAATAATCAAATAAATATATAATGTAGTGCCAGATATTGAAAACTGCCATGAAAAAAGTACAAATGATAAAAGCACAGTAGCCCTTTCAAGAGATTCCATTTTTTAAAGTGGTCATTTTTTTTAAAGTGGTAATTGTTGGTCAGAGACAGGGGACGTCTGGGGAAGGGATGTTCAAGGCAGAGAGCAGCAAATACAAGAGCTGGAGACAGAGTATTTGTGGTGTGCTTGACAAGTAGCAAGAAGAATCTTGTGGCTTTTGCAAAGTAAGTGGAAGGAAGCATGGTGAGAATAATTATGGACATCTGACACTGTAGGATCTTGAAGGCAATAATAAGGGTCCTGGATCTTATTCTGTCATATACACACATATCCATATATTAATATATTTGGACATTATTTTAATATGAGAAATCACTTATGGTTTTGAACAGTGGACTGACTAGATATGATTTATTTTTAAAAGAATTACTGTGACTTATCTGTAAACTGTAAATAGGATGAAGGCAAGAGTAAAAACAGGCTAATTCAAAGGCAGACACCTTAATCCAGGCATAGAATGATGATAGCTTGGACTAGGAGATTAATAGTAAAATGAATGTGGAGTCACTGCTTTCTAGATATATTGTGAATGTGAGCCAATGGAAAATATGGAAAGATGAGCTCAAGGCTGAGAAAAAGAGAAAGTAAAGTAGGCTTCATGAGTTTTGAACAACTGGTAGAATGTTAATATTATTTAGTGAGATATGTAGCCCTGTGAGATAGGCAGGAGAAAGCAGAGAGGAGCTGGTTTTGAAGTGGACAGGGAATCATGAATTCATTATGGGACTTTAAGTTTATGATGATTATTTGACACTGGAATGAAATATCCTAGATTTCAGGGATATGAGTAAGATTGGTGGTTTAAATTTTGAGTTATGAGGGCTTGACGCCATAGCATCACTTCTACTTGCCTAGGGATTAACTATAGAAAAAGAAGAGGAGACATCAGATGGGAGGTTTTCCAGTATTTACAGGTCAGGAAGAGGATGCAGCTGCTGAAGAAAATTAGGAGTAAGTAATGTCAGAGAAGTAGAAAAAGGAAAATAGAAACATCGAGTAATAACATTTTTTGTTTTGAATATTTTCTTCTCATTTTATATAAACCTCCAAAAAAATGAGATAGATCTGGTTATCTAAACTATGTTTTAGTAGTACTGAAAGTAGAACTCACACATTCAAGCTCCATAACCAATAAGGGTGAAGGTGAAGTTGCTCAGTTGTGTCCAACTTTTTGCAACCCCGTGGACTGTAACCTACCAGGCTTCTCCGTCCATGGGATTCTCCAGGCAAGAATACTGGAGTGGGTTACCAACTTCCTTCTCCAGGGGATCTTCCTGACCCAGGGATTAAACCAGGGTCTCCAGCATTGGAGACAGACGCTTTAACCTCTGAGCCACCAGGGAAGCCCCCACAACCTATAAAGTGATGTCTAAATGGTCTATTGTGAGAAATGTTTTATCAGTTGTTAACAAACTTACCTGCACTTCAGTTCAGTTCAGCTGCTCAGTCAGGTCCGACCCTTTGCAACCCCATGAACTGCAGCACACCAGTCCTCCCTGTCCATCATCAACTCCTGAAGTTTACCCAAACTCATGTCCATCAAGTCGGTATTGCCATCCAATCATCTCATCCTCTGTCATCTCCTTCTCCTCCTTCCCTCAATCTTTCCCAGCATCAGGGTCCTTTCAAATGAGTCAGCTCTTAACATCAGGTGGCCAAAGTATTGGAGTTTCAGCTTCAACTTCGGTTCTTCCAATGAAAACCCAGGACTGATCTCCTTTAGGATGGGCTGGTTGGATCTCTTTGCAGTCCAAGGGACTCTCAATAGTCTTCTCCAACATCACAGTTCAAAAGTATCAATTCTTCAGTGCTCAGCTTTCTTTATTGTCCAACTCTCAGTTATGTCCAGTACATAACTACTGGAAAAACCATGGCCTTGACTAGATGAACATTTGCTGGCAAAGTAATGTCTCTGGTTTTTAATGTACTGTCATAACTTTCCTTCAAGGAGTAACTGTCTTTTAATTTCATGGCTGCAATCACCATCTGCAGTGATTTTGGAACCCCTCAAAATAAAATCTGTCATTGTTTCCACTGCTTCCCTGTCTATTTGCCATGAAATGATGGAACTGGATGCCATGATCTTCATTTTCTGAGTGTTGAGCTTTAAGCAAACTTTTTCACTCTCCTCTTTCACTTTCATCAAGAGGCTCTTTAGTTCTTCATTTTCTGCCATAAGTGTGGTGTCATCTGCATATCTAAGGTTATTGATATTTCTCCTGGCAATCTTGATTCCAACTTGTGCTTCCTCCAGCCCAGGCTTTCTCATGACATACTCTGCATATAAGTTAAATAAGCAGGGTAAGAATATACAGACTTGATGTACTTTTCCTGTTTGGAACCAGTCTGTTGTTCCATGTCCAGTTCTAACTGTTGCTTCCTGACCTGCAAAAAGGTTTCTCAAGAGGCAGGTCAGGTGGTCTGGTATTCCCATCTCTTTCAGAATTTTCCAGTTTCTTGTGATCCACACATTCAAAGGCTTTGGCATAGTCAATAAAGCAGAAATAGATGTTTTTCTGGAACTCTCTTGCTTTTTCCATGATCCAGCAGATGTTGGCAATTTGATCTCTGATTCCTCTGCCTTTTCTAAAACCAGCTTGAACATCTGGAAGTTCACAGTTCACGTATTGCTGAAGCCTGGCTTGGATAATTTTGAGTATTACTTTACCTGTATTTAGTTTGCCTTAAAACATAGGTATGGAGCTATATTGTGAAGGGCCCTGATGTTTGGACTGTGCGCATTAGATTTATTCAAATCCAGTCTCTGAAGAATATTTTATTTATTAAGTTCATTTTTGCTAAAAAGTCATAAATGTTTTCTTATCTGGTCTCTTAACAATTGGCTTGAATGTTTTTCATTTTTCCTTTAAAATGCATTGACTCATAACTAGTTAGCAATTGCTTCCAGCTATAGTCTTCTCTTTGTAATGTCTGTGCCTTTCTGCTCTTTCTTGCATTAAGATGTTTCTCAAGATAGCGTTTGTTCCCAGCCAATTGTATATGACAATTGCATTTTTTTAGGGTAATATTTAACTTGAAATATTTGTAAATTGATATAATATGAAAACAGAATATACTGCATTGTTAAGTGTTGATGAATGTAGGTTGCTAAAATAATTCTGATGATTTCATGTTGTAAAGATTAAATTCAAGTCCTCTAAACTGAATTACCCTGCTGAGTTGATGATTATTTCTCTCAGTTTAGCTCAGTTCAGTTCAGTCGCTCAGTCGGGTCCGACTCTTCACGACCCCATGAATTGCAGCACTCCAGGCCTCCCTGTCTATCACCATCTCCCGGAGTTCACTCAGACTCACGTTCATCGAGTCCGTGATGCCATCCAGCCATCTCATCCTCGGTTGTCCCCTTCTCCTCCTGCCCCCAATCCTTCCCAGCATCAGAGTCTTTTCCAATGAGTCAACTCTTCACATGAGGTGGCCAAACTTTATTCCTTTTCTTGTCTCACCCCATTCCCATCAGCATTTAAGAGAAATAAAAAAAAAAAAAAAAAAAAGAGGAGACTGAACAGGACCGTACAGGGCACACTAGGGTACAAAAATCCCTCTGTGTTCCTTGTTTCTTATTACAGAAAAGAGTTTTAGTCTTCACAACTTTTCCTGAATTCCAAAGAGCAGATTCAAGCAGTTACTAATCAGGAAAGTGAGAGAACAATGAAATAAAGGAAAAGCAGTCCAGCAATCAAAATAATGACAGCTTAAATAGTTCCGGGGTAAAGCAGAGTCCTAGTTTCTCCCCAGGGGAGAGCCATAATCTGACGCATGTCTGAGTTGTCTTGCAGAAACTAAGACTCCTACCCAGCTGGAAGATGGTGACTACATACTGAACATGAACAGGTAGACTCCAGACTGGTTGGAACCAGAAGGTTGATGATTAAGATCCCAAAACATCACTCTGCTACTTCACCACCAACCAATCAGAAGAAAGTCTGTGAACTGCAACTCTCACTCCAAATGTTAACTTTAAAAATTCTTCCTTGAAAGCCACTGGGGGGTTCAAGTCTTCTAAGCGTTAGCTACCCATTCTCCATGCTTGTCACCCTACAGTGAGGTGAAGAGGTGAAGTCGCTCAGTCGTGTCCGACTCTTTGCGACCCCGTGGGCTAGCGTCTACCATGCTCCTCCATCCATGGGATTCTCCAGGCAAGAGTACTGGAGTGGATTGCCATTTCCTTCTCCAGGGGATCTTCCCGACTCAGGGATCGAACCCAGGTCTCCTGCATTGGAGGCAGATGCTTTAACCTCTGAGCCACAAGGGAAGCCCTTTAATAAACCTGCAATAAACACTGTATATTCCTTTACCACAGACAGTAGATAAGTGTCAGTAGACTGGCTTTGCTGTTTACTCAGGCAAGTAGACCTGAGTTCAGTTCACTAATAAGACAACTAAAACCTAGGGTGAAATTATAAAGGTTAATGAAGGATTGGAACCAAGACCTGAATTGTAATAAGTTTTGAATTGAAATTAGTTTATTTGTCTCTTCAAGTTCTCATTATACTAGAAGGAAGGAAAAGAAGACAGGAAGGAGAGGTAAAAAATGAAATCCATAAAGAAAGAAAAATAGATAAGTTGGAACTAAATGGTATATTGAAGATATGATTCATGTAAGAGAGATAATATAAAACTTTAAATTCAAAGAAAATGCTCCATTGGCCTCTCTATATAAAAATATTGGCAAGTAAATGCACATGTATTTTTTAAGTTAAAGTATTTAAGAATTGTATGTATCATTTTTATTAGATGCACTGTAAAACTGACTTTTATATATACTACTGATTTTCTTATGGGCTTCCCTGGTAGCTCAGCTGGTAAAGAATCCACCTACAAATCAGGAGACTCTGGTTTGATTCCTGGGTTGGAAAGATCCCCTGGAGAAGGGATAGGCTACCCACTCCAGTTTTCTTGGGCTTCCTTGGTGGCTCAGTTTGAAAGAATCTGCCTGCAATGTGGGAGACCTGGGTTTGATCCCTCGGTGGGGAAGATGCCCTGGAGAAGGGCATAGCAACCAGCTCCAACATTCTTGCCTGGAAAATCCCCATGGACAGAGCAGCCTGGCAGGCTTCAGTCTATGGGGTTGCAAATAGTTGGACATGCAAAGAGTTGGACACAACTGAGCAACTAAGCACAGCACAGCACTGATTTCTAATTATAGTGATGTTTGTGTGAATGTATATATTTATGGCTTAGAATTACTTTATTTTAAAAGGGCATTGTTGCTGCAAAACATCCCCGACAAAAATAGTTTATTATGATGAAACTGTTTAAGAATCAGTTGACCAGTGTCTTTCTGAACTTTTCATCCTATTATTAATAAAGTTTAAAGTTAAAAATATGTATGGCACACTTTAAGAATTTGGCTTTAACAGTATAAAATCAATAATATTTATGTTTTTTATTTTAATTTTGAAAAACATGATATAAATAATATAATTTAAAATTCTTATTTAGAAAACAATTGAAACAGCTAAGTGCTCTAAAAATAGAGAGAGGGAGAAAATCAATTCAGAAGAAGAGAAATAGAAAAAACTACAAAGAAAAATAGATGGATCCTGTTTCATTTTCAAATTCTCAAGATAAACTATATTTGTGTCTAGTTGTATAGAAAAACATATTTTAATGTGAAAATCTGTGTTAGCCATGTTTTACATAGTTTAGTGAAAAGAGAGTAGTTCAGCTCTAATCTGAGCTTTATCTGAGTTCCCTGTAAAGTAGTATTTTTGAATATTTACTCTAAGCCTGGTGCTATATTTATCCTATTTAATCCTTCTATCAATCCTTCCTGGGTGTCTCAGTGGTAAGGAATCTGTCTGCCAATGCAGAAGACACAGAAGATGCGAGTTCAATTCCTGGGTTGGAAAGATTCCCTGGAGGAGAAAATGACAACCCATTCCAGAATTCATACCTGGAAAAACCCATGGATAGAGAAGTCTGGCAGTCTACAGTCCCATAGCACAAAGAGTGGAACGTGACTGATGTGATTTAACATTCAGGCATCAATCCTTCCAGGTAAATATCTCACACTATCTCACTTCATCTTTTCATGTCTCAATTTCCTCCTCTGTAAATGGGATAAATTAATCTGTCTTCCACAGAGTGAGTCAAATAAAATGAAAAATGAAAAAAAATATGGTGCTTTGCAAATGTCAAGTAGTACTTATTATCATTTTCACAGAAAGTTGGAGAACAGTTGAATAAAACTAAGTGGAGGAGTTTGTCTTAAAGAAATGGAGTCATGCTCAGCCTTCAGTCCTGTCCAGTGGCTCCAGTCTCTCCTGTCTTATACCCTCCGTGCTACCAGCAAGGGAATCCATCAGGCTGAATGACCTGCATTTTTCTGCTTCTTACCTTTGGCTCAGAGAATTACCAGATTATCTTTCCAAACAACTTTCTTTTCTAAAGGGGAAGAACTAGAGGCTATGATTACCAATTATATTTTAACAGGTGCCTGTGACCAGCTATCAGCAAGCATGGCTGTTTTTTCTCCTTCCCAAACTCAGGAGAAATTCCTAATGAAAAGAAATGATCAGATGAACGCGGCAGAAAGTCATATTACTATTAGGTGAAAGATAGGGACACTATTTTAAAAATACATTTGAATATATGCCTGGGTTTATATAAGTATGGCCTGCATGAGGAGATTCTGATTGCATCCCTGAAAACAAATAAGAAAAATAAGACAACACCCCAAACTTTTGGATTTCTATAGAAAAATAATCCTGAATAAGAGATAACAAAAATGTGGTGTCTTTTCAATAATGTTGAATAAATTAATTTTTTAAATTTGTCACTGAACTCAATAGTTCTTGATTATATCAACAGCAAAAAAACAAAAACAAAAACAAAAACACACCAGGGATTAGAAGTTAAAATAAACGGCTGGATAGAAGTGGCTTAGGGATAATTAAAATTGACATTTTACTGAGAAGCAGTGAAAACGATGGAGTGAGTTTTAGGGCAGGCAGTGTGTACAACACATTATGGAAGTGCTTCCTGAGAAGGGACTTAAGACATTTTTCTAGAGCATATGCTTTAGGAAACTCACTAATGAAGTACATCTTCTTAACAATTTTTTCCCAAACAGAATGTGCTAGCTTTGACTTGATACCTCAGCAAACAAAAGGGCTAGAGTAATATAGAGGAAGAGTAAGAAATATTTTAAATAAATAATCTTAAAAAAGAAAATGTTCAAATTCCTATCCTGTGGTGTCTGTTTTCACAATGTCAACAGATGGTGTTTCTCTTAGTTTCCCACAGTGTCCTAAATGAGAAAGTTTCTCAAGATACTTAGCTGGAAAAAAATCAGAACTTTGCAATCTAGAATGCAAGTCAAATTACAGGAAAAAATAAAAACAGTATTTAGAGGTGAATTTTTGTTTTATTCCTGGGTTTGTTACAACAGCTAATGTATTTTAGAAAAAAAATCCAAGTTTCAAATCCTGGCCTTTCTATTACAAAGTCTGTGTTCTTTAAATACTATGCTGCCTACCAGCCAGATACTAATCTGGGTTGGCTGGGCAATTATTGATGGAAGAGTTTTCCCTCTCTGCAGTCTTCAATTTAGAATCTTGTATTTGTGAAGCTGGCTTGATAACTTAACATGAGAATAATAACTTTAATAATGATAGTAGTAATCAGTTCAGTTCAATCACTCAGCTGTGTCCGACTCTTTGAGAACCCATGGACTGCAGCACATCAGGATTCCCTGTCCATCATCAACTCCTAGAGCTTGCTCAAACTCGTGTCCATCAAGTTTGTGATGCCATCCAACCATCTCATCCTCTGTCATCCCCTTTTCTTCCCACCTTCAATCATTGCTAGCATCAGGGTCTTTTCTAAGGAGTCAGTTCTTCACATCAGCTGGCCAAAGAATTGGAGTTTCAGCTTCAGCATCAGTCCTAACAATGAATATTTAGGGCTGATTTCCTTTAGGATTGAGGTTGGATCTCTTTGCAGTCCAAGGGACACTCAAGAGTCTTCTCCAACACCACAGTTCAAAAGCATCAATCCTTTAGCATTCAGTTTTCTTTATAGTCCAACTCACATCCATACATGACTACTGGAAAAACCATAGCTTTGACTAAATGGACCTTTGTTGGGAAAGCAATGTCTCTGCTTTTTAATATGTTGTCTAGGTTGGGTCATAGCTTTCCTTCCAAGGAGCAAGCATCTTTTAATTTCATGGCTTCAGTCACCATCTGCAGTGATTTTGGAGCCCCTCAAAATAGAGTTTCTCACTGTTTCTATTGTTTCCCCATCTGTTTGCCATGAAATGATGGGACTGGATGCCATGATCTTAATTTTCTGAATGTTGAGCTTTAAGCCAAATTTTTAATTTTCCTCTTTCATTTTTATCGAGGCTCTTTAGTTCTTCTTAGTTTGGTGATAGTAATATCATGCATTTTTCTCTCTTTGTAGTTTATCAAGTAATTTCTTATACAGCTCATTCTTTGTTATAGGTGATCAAATGAAACTTAGATAAGTATTTTTGTTAAAAATTCTATCAACAGGAAAATAAGTACTCTAACAGGGAGGTCTTTAGGGGAACTAATTGTTAAGAGGAGGAGCAATTAGAAGAAAATTGTCAAAAAGTACAAACTTCCAGTTACAGGTAAGTAAATACTAAGGATGTAATGTACAACATGAAGACTACAGTTAACACTGCTGTATGATACATAAGACAGTTATTAAGAGAGTAGATCCTTGGAACTCCTCACAAGGAGTTTTTATTTTATCTTTCCTTGTTATTTTATCTATATAAAATGATGAATGTTAACTAAACTTATTGTGGTAATTGTGTCACAATATATGTAAATCAACCATCCTGCTTCCCACCTTAAACTTATACAGTAATGCATGTTAATTATTTCTCAATAAAACTGGAAATACCTAATTTTTTTTAAAGAAGTAGAGAGATAGATGACTTCAGTAGAATTTCTGACACCATGAGTGTTTAAAAAAACATTTCAGTATATAATCAAGAAAGTGCAAGATAACGAAAACTTTAGAGAAAAAAGAAAATACTGTAAAAGAAACGAAACGAAATAAGAATTACCCTACTTGGCTCTCTAGGGCAAAATATTTACCTAGCTATAATCATATATGCACTATTTATTCATTCAAGTAGAAATTGTGATAAAATTAAATAGGACTGATGAGATAGAGAGTAGGGTTGAGTTGTAAGAGACTTATACCCTCAGAGCAGGAAATCTGTAGATAACATTTGAAATCAAATAACTGGAAAATAAGAATATGTGCATTTTGCTGGAATAAGAGGGAAAACTGTTACTGAAAATAGTTAAAGGTTGAAACATTTTTGCCTCTGAGATGGAGCAACTTAGGGGTGAGAAGTAGTGTTTACATTTCAGTACAGGTCACTTTAACATTGGAGGTTTTAATCAAATGTATATATTACTCTGTGAGGGACAGGAAACAGCAATGGTGTTGTTTCAGTCCATGGGCTGGCAAAGAGTTGGACACGACTTAGCAACTGAACAATAACAGTGGCATATATTACTCTGGTTGGAAACATCATTTAAGTGACTTTAGGAAATAAAAAATTCACAAAACTGGTTAGAATTATAATTCTAATCAGTGCATATACACAGACCTCTCCCAGAGAGAGAGGCCTGGGGTCCACTCCTTATCTCCTGAGATCCAGTTGTGCAGTTAGCTTAGTTTCTGAGTGGTTGGGAGGAAAGCAGAGGCACCTCCTAAACAGAGATGTGGGTGTGTAGGGAATAGATGCAGAGAGGCCAGGAGAGATGTAGAGAAAACATTTACCAGCAATTTTTAATAGTACAAATAATAGAATTTAGTTCAGACTAAATGGTAGAGTTATTGAGCATGGGAAGAATTCTAAATATTGGGGGGATAAGAACAGAAGTTGTGCAGATAGATTGGATGGAAGAGGCATGGCAACAAGGACTCTGCAGTTTGGATCCAAACTATGTAAAGCGAAAGTGAAGTCGCTCAGTCGTGTCCGACTCTTTGCGACCCTATGGACTGTAGCCTAGCAGGCTCCTCCCTCCATGGGATTCTCCAGGCAAGAGTACTGGAGTGGGTTGCCATTTCCTTCTCCAAACTATGTAAAGAATGAACTTATTTATTACGGAGCTGGAGAGGACCATGTGAACAACATATTTGGGGAATAACTACCAGGAGTTCAGTATTGAACATGATTGAGTTGCTGTGCCTACTAAATACCCATATGGAAATGTCAAGTAAACATAGATATATGAGTCTGGAATTCAGGAACTGTACTTAGAGACACACACTAGAGGGTCAGTACAAAGATGGTATTTAAAGCCATAAATGGGTAAGTTTACCTACAGAGTGGGCTTCCCTGGTGGGTCAGAGGTTAAAGCGTCTGCCTGCAATGTGGGAGACCTGGGTTCAATCCCTGGGTTGGGAAAATCCCCTGGAGAAGGAAATGGTAACCAATTCCAGTGTTCTTGCCTGGAGAATCCTGTGGATGGAGGAGCCTGGTGGGCTACAGTTCATGGGGTCGCAAAGAGTCGGACACGGCTGAGCGACTTCACTTTCACTTTCATCTACAGAGTGAGCATAGAAAGTAAGGAAATATAGTTCGAGGGCAGAGTCTTGGTTAGTCTGAAGTCTGAAGGAAGACAAGGTGAGAAACATTCAGCAAAGGAGACAAAGAAGTGATGGCCAGAGAAGTAGGCTCTAACTAGACAAAATGCTGTCTAGAGGTCAGGTAAAGAGAGTATGGCAAGGAGATGGTTGTGAGCAGGTTTCAAATGCTGTTGAGGCAGGAAGTGAATGCTGAGAGGTAACTGACCCCTGCATATACCAACATGCAGGCCACTGGTTTCACCGAGATGAGCTCTTTTTAAAAGGGCTGATACTAGCCCAATATCTATGGCTGATGCATGTTGAGGTTTGACAGAAAACAGCAAAATTCTGTAAAGCACTTATCCTTCAATAAAAAAATTAATTAAGAAACAAAAATTGAAAGACAAATAATGGAAAATTTGAGGATAGAATCTTTTCTGAAGAATATTGCTAAAAGCAATATTTTGGCCACCTGATGCAAAGAACTGACTCATTTGAAAAGACCCCAGTGCTGGGAAAGATTGAAGGTGGGAGGAGAAGGGGATGATAGAAGATGAGATGGTTGGATGGCATCACTGACTCAATGGACACGAGTTTGAGTAAACTCTGAAAGCTGGTGATGGACAGGGAGGCCTGGTGTGCTGCAGTCCATGGGGTCGCAAAGAGTCAGACATTACTGAGTGACTGAACTGAACTGAACTAAACTGATTGCTAAGAGAAGCAAATAGATTAGGCACTAGCTATAGGAGAATATGGGTTTCCCAGGTGGCTCAGTAGTAAAGCACCTGCTTGCCAAAGCAGGAGACACAGGTTTGATCTTTGGGTCAGGAAGATCCCCTGGAGAAGGAAATGGCAATCATTCTTGTATGCTTACCTGGAGAGTCCCATGGACAGAGGAGCCTGGCAGGCTATAGTCCATGGGGTTGCAAAAGAGTTGGATTTGACTTAGCCACTAAACGTCAAGTACATAGTAGAATAGAGAAGGATTCACTTCTGTATTTGAGAAGAAAAAAGAGAGAAGGATTTGGGTTATTGTCTGCTTATTTTTAATGAAGTATGTTATAGTATGATTGTCTAATGGGAATGAGCCTCTATTCAGGCAAAAATTCACACTCTGCAGCATTTGGGGTAACTTACTGAAGTTGCATCCTTGAGTAGACAGAATGGAACAGAGGCCAGTGTTCAGGTGGAAGATGGGAGCATGTAAAAGCTCCCTCTTATCTTTTTGCTTCTATTTTCCCTGAAAGGCAACATAACAAGCAGAGGTTGAGGCAGAAAGTGATTGTGAGTGTCTAAGGAGAGACAAGAGGGTATGAAATATCATGGAGCAGAATGAAAGATGAAAGTTATCTAAAAAAAACATAGTGAAATTGCCCTGAAACAGAGTATTCTTGAGGGTTTGGGGCATGACATTTTGTGTTTCTCTCCAGGCATGTGAAACTTCTCAGTTGCCAGCACTAAATACATTAAGATTTGCATTCAAACAGGATTGGGTTTTTTTTTTTTTTTTCCAAATTAGTTCAACAAAATAAGAGAAGGATGAGTGAAGGGATCTAGGTAGGGCAATGGATATAAAGATACATTTTGGGATCTGAGTGAGATAAGAAAAGTCAAGAGTGTGGTCAATGGCCATTGACAGATGAATGGATAAAGATGCTGCGGTACCTATATACAATGGAATACTACTCAGCCATAAAGATAAATGCATTTGAGTCAGTTCCAATGAGGCAGATGAACTTAGAGTGTATCATATAGAGTGAAGTAAGT
>SJYC01134180.1:0-62069 GCA_006408675.1 Madoqua kirkii | reverse complement strand
GATGAGCTGTTTGCAGGGCAGCAATGGAGAGGCAGACATAGAGGACAGACATATGGATGAGAGCTGGGGAGAGGAAGGTGAGGGTGAGATGAACGGAGGGAGCAGCGTGGAAGCATATACACTATGATACATAAAATAGATAGACGGTGGAAATTTGAGGACTCAGGCAACTCAAACTGAGGCTCTGTAACAACCTAGAAGGATAGCAAAGGGTGGGGGATGGGAGAGAGGTTCAAGAGGAAGGTGACGAATGTATGCTGCTGCTGCTAAGTTGCTTCAGTTGTGTTTGACTCTGTGCAACCCCAATGGCTAATACGTGTTGCTATATGGCAGAAATCAAACCAATATTGAAAAGCAATTATCCTTCAATTAAAAATAAATAAACTTTTTAAAAGTGTGGTCAATGAAATGGTTCGAGGGTCAATTTGCTGCTTTCTTCAGTCTCTCAGTCATGTCAGACTCTTTGTGACCCCATGGACTGCAATGTGACAGGCTTCCCTGTCCTTCACTATCTCCCAGAGTTTTCTCAAACCCACGTCCATTGAGTCAATAATGCCATCCAAGTATTTCATCCTTTATCACCCCCTTCTCCTCCTGTCTTCTTTCCAAGGAGTCAGTTCTTTGCATCAGGTTTCCAAAATATTGGAGCTTCAGCTTCAGTACTTCCAGTGAATATCCATGGTTGATTTTCTTTGGAATTGACTGATTTGATTTCCTTGCTGTCCAGCACAGTTCAAGAGCATCAGTTCTTTGGCACTCAGCCTTCTTTGTGGTTCAACTCTCACTACTGTACATGACTACTGGAAGAACCATAGCTTTAACTATACAGACCTTTGTTGGCAAAGTGATGTCTCATCTTAATACGCTGCCTAGGTTTGTCATAGCTTTTCTTCCAAGGAGCAAGTAACTTTTAATTTTACAGCTGCAGTCACCATCCACAGTGACTTTTGGAGTCCAAGAAAACAGTTTGTCACTGTTTCCATTGTTTCCCCATCTATTTGCCATGAAGTGATGAGACTGAATGCCATGGTCTAAGTTTTCTGAATGTTAAGTTTTAAGCCAGCTTTTTGTCTCTCCTCTTTCACCTTCATCAAGAAGCTCTTTCGTTCCTATTTGCTTTCTGGGTCACTAGGTCTCACATATCTCTGGAATGATGGAATTGAGGTACTAGAAAAAAGGAATGAAAGGGAGGAAATATTAGCAGCAAGAGGGTATAAGAGGCTACATACTGAAGACAGTAACTTCAAAGAAGCTGGGTTTTTTTGGACAGTAGGAAAGAGAATGGCCTGGATGTTGCAATGAGCATCAAATAGGAGTTCTATCTGCCTCCAGCGTGGGATATAATAGAGAAAAATGGCCACAGTTTATAAGGGCTTTAGACAATTTAGTCTTCTCTGTGGGTGGACAGATTTCAGTCTGCCTAATAAGAAAAAGAGTGCCAGTGTATCCTAGAATTTATTTAAAATTTTAAAGAATATGGTATAATAAACATATGTATATGTGTGTATATGTGTGCTTTCCGAGGAATAAATATTTCCAATGTTTCGTAATCCTTTTCTGTAAAGTAGAAAAAGTGCAGTTTACATAATATGTGTATTTCTGTGTAAGCATTGTTCTCTTATTCCATAAGTAAGTATTAAAAAGAAAACAGAACAGGTCCCAAGAAATATTAAGCACATTATCTCTTGATTGCAAAACATACTTTTTCTTTGAATTTCCATATTTAACTTAAATCTTTCTTTTGTCACTTGAATATTCACCACTCAGCGTTTTGCAAATGACTCCGTAGTAGTTTGTTAGCAATAACTTCTTTTGGCTGCTTTGCCAAGTAGTTGATATCCAGATGCTTGTAAGCACAATAATGTGTTGGCATATTAATTATCTGCCATGTGCAACTATTTATACAACCCTACTACATTAGTAAGATAAGAAAGCAATTTACAATTCCCTTTAAATAGCCGCATGCACCTGCAGGCAGTTTTGGTTCAATAAACAGAAATGAATGATAAAGATAGGTTAGGCATCTTTGTTCTTTATGGCTTTAAGAGTTCAAATGATTATGAAAGAAACATTTCCTTTCACTTTTCAGCATTACAAATGCTGTGACAATTTTCTTTTTACATTCCCGATCTAATTTTGGAGTGTCATATCTTGGAAGCAAAAAAACTGCAATTCTACAAACTCATAGAATTTACCCTAAGTTTGTTACATTAATACCTATTTTTTTAAAGTTTAGAAGAAATGGAAAAGAAGGTAAGGTTGGTGATTTAGTAATGATCAATATGAGGGGGGAAAGTGCAAGCGCAGTTTTCTAACTTACTCCATAGATCTGAGTATGAATCTTGGATCTGCAGGGCCAACTTACTTTTTAGGCACAGTTGATGTGTGGTGTCTATTTTAATTTTAAACACTTAAAAACAGAAAAAGCAAAAGCAATTTAATATGAGAATAATGAACATGTAATACTGAATTCAGCCTGGATAATTGTCTTTTTATGTATGAAGTTAACAAATATTCCTTTTTAACTTATTACTATCATTTATATTTCATTTTATCTTTCTTGAAGACAGGGCCCACAAAGGCAAAAATGCATAGGGCTTATGAAAATCATGACGCAACTCTGGGTGGCCCTGTCACCTTGAAAGAATAACTTAGCCAGGTTGAACCTGTTTCTCCTAATCTTTGAAGCAGAGCTAATATCTGAACCGGCTGTTATGAAAAACTGGTGAGACGGTCTATCTGAAGTTCTCTGAATAGTGTCATGTACAGTGCAGAGGTTTGATAAATGTGAGTTATTACTAAGTTTTACTAAAAATGGAGAACTTGGCTGCATTATTGCAGCCGAAATGAATTAAGAATCTCCTTAACTTTCTTTTAACACTGCTTGCTACATTGCTTTTCATGAAGTTAATTGAAGATTTGGCAAATTCAGTAAGAACAGTTCTTAACAAAGATAGCTGATAACATTATAAATTAAATGCTTATTTTAATTAGCCAATAAATGGAAATATCTTGGACTATACAGCCATATATCTGAACTTATGCAGAGCCCATGTACTACATGGACTAAATATCAACTTACATTTTTTTTTTTTTTTGGATGACTAATCCTCAGAGGTTAAAGCGTCTGCCTCCAAAGCGGGAGACCTGGGTTCGATCCCTGGGTCGGGAAGATCCCCTGGAGAAGGAAATGGCAACTCACTCCAGTATTCTTGCCTGGAAAAACCCATGAACTGAGGAGCCTGGTGGGTTGCAGTCCACGGGGTCACAAAGAGTTGGACACGACTGAGTGACTTTACTTACTTACTAATAAGTGAATGAAAAATTACATCTTTAAGCAAATTCTTAAAACATGACTATATACTGCTTGTTTTAGGTTGAAAAAATACTTTATAAGCTCTTAGAATGTGTGTTCAGTTGTGTCCAAATCATTTGTGACCTGTAGTCCATCAGGATCCTCTGTCCATTGGATTTTCCAGGCAAAAATACTGGAGTGGTTGCATTTCCTACTCCAGGGGATCTTTCTGACCCAGGGATCGAACCTATGTCTCTTAGTGTCTCCTGCATTGGCTATAAGGCTACTGCAAAAGCCCTTATAAACTCTTTACTGCTACCATGTCAAATATGATAGAATTCTTAGGTAACTGACTGAAGAATATAAAGTCAGTCATAGTAGCTCCTCTTCCTTGCCACCCAGGTTGTTGCAGGCAGGGTTTCAGCCTGAGGGTTTCAGAAAGAGAAGATGGAGAGCGACAGAAGAGAGGAGACTGGACATTAATTTTCTCCAAATAGACTCTGATGTAAATATTGGTCTGTGAGTGGGGGCAATGAAGACTTCCCAGAGCCAGATTGTACAACGTTGTACTTGGTTTCCTGTTCTTACAATGTTTTAGCCTTCCCAACCCTGGTTATTAACTCATTAATCATGCCCTCCTGAAAGTAGAGAATCTAATAGAATCTAATGACTTTTTTTGGCTAGTAGCTTAGACTTGCTAACTTTTCATCTTCCTCTTGAGCTCTGAGCCATGGCTGTAAATCTATGCTATTTCAGTTCCCGTCTACTCATGATAGCTTGCACCATGGTGAGCTTTTTCTGGAGATGGATAAGACTTAAAATATCTCTGTCTTTGACTCGTATACCAACAAGTATGGTCTTCCCTGGTAGCTCAGCTGGTAAAGAATCCACCTGTAATGCAGGAGACTCTGGTTTGATTCCTGGGTCGGGAAGATGCCCTGCAGAAGGGATAGGTTACCCATTCCTGTGTTCATAGCTTTTCTGGTAGCTTAGATGGTAAACAATCTGCCTGCAATGCAAGAGATCTGGGTTTGATCCTTGGGTTGGGAAGATTACCTAGAGGAGGTCATGGAAACCCATTCCAATATTCTTACCTGGAGAATTCCCACAGACAGAGGAGCCTGACAGGCTACAGTCCGTGGGGCCCCAAAGAGTCAGACATGACTGAGTGACTAAACACAACACAGTACAATGCCAACAAGCATATTCAAGAGTTGCTTTCCATATTTTCAAAAAGTGTTCTAGAAATAAAGCCCCTTTTCTTTCCCAAGTTCTCCTGCTGCTGCTGCTGCTGCTAAGTCGCTTCAGTCGTGTCTGACTCTGTGCAACCCCAGAGATGGCAGCTCACTAGGCTCCCCTGTCCCTGGGATTCTCCAGGCAAGAACACTGGAGTGGGTTGCCATTTCCTTCCCCAATGCAAGTGAAAAGTGAAAGTGAAGTCGCTCAGTCATGTCCGACTCCTAGCAACCCCATGGACTGCAGCCTACCAGGCTCCTCCATCCATGAGAGTACTGGAGTGGGTTGCCATTGCCTTCTCTGCCAAGCTCTCCTACCTATAGTATAAATTCCTTTTCCCAGGGAGGGCTTATACAAGTTCAAGAGCTTAGGCTCAGATGTGAGTAATCTTTCTGTACCCACTCCAGCCAACTTGTGTCATTGTTGCTTCCTTTATCACTATGCCAAGTTTAAAGCCCTGGCAACATTTTCTTAAATACCAGCTGCTCACTCCTTGTATTTTTCATCTTCGAGCTCTACAGTTCCTGTGAACAGTTCCAAATTGCTTAGGCATGTCAAAAACAAGTTCATTTTTAATAAAGTCTTTTGATAAACATCAGTAACTACCCCTGGTTAGAGGCAGCTCCTGTCCTATAACTTTTCCATCAGATGTTAAGCCACAATGAAAGCAAATCTTAGGCCAAAGTCTGCCCAACAGAAGATATCCTTATCATTAATAAGTAGGCATAGTCACAGAACTTCTTTAGCTCAGTTCAGAGAGATTCATTATTTAGCCCTCAGCTTCATAGACCAGCATCATCTATGAAAAATGCTGTCTGAATGGCACACAAAAAGTTGTAATGGCAGGATCTGCAGTCTTTGTAAGTGGATCCAGTGGGAAGATGTCTCCTGGTCAAAGGCCTTAGACATGGCATGCTGGACCATGGGCATTTGCTGATACTGAGCATGGCCTTCCTGTGTCTTATTCATGCAAGGACATAAGTTCCTTTTAAACTCCTCTTACCTTTTGGTACATCTCAAATCCCATTGCTATCATCAACAAAAGTTATTATTTATAAGGCTTACGTAAATTAATTAACCCAAAGGGTTTGATTCATATTGAGACATTTCTTAGGCCAATTAACTCCCTCTAGAGTGTTAGTTAAATTTAACTTGTCCATACACATATGCCATATCACTGATAATGAAACATTTAAAGTTAATTACAACCAGGATTTCCCTGGTGGCTCAGATGCTAAAGCATATGCCTACAAAGCCTGAGACTTGGGTTTGATCCTTGGGTCAGGAAGATCCCCTGCAGAAGGAAATGGCAACCCAACCCAGTATCTTGCCTGGAAAATCCCATGGGTGGAGGAGCCTGATAGTCTACAGTCCATGGAGTCACAAAGATTAGGACATGACTGAGTGACTTCACTTTCACAACCAGGAAATATAATGAACAAACCAGCTTATTGGGTGATGGTAATGAGAGGATTCTTCACTAACTTCCTAGGTCACTTCATAAATATAGTCAATGGAATCTTGAATAGACCAGACATGGTCCTAGGTAGAAGGGAGTGATGACAGAGTAGGTTTAGAGGGCATTTAAGGCCCCTTGTTAACAGTCGAGTCTATGATTCTCTAAAGTCAGAACACTTCTTTATCCATTAAATTTTGTCAGCCTTCTTTATTTAAGAGGCTGGGTCCTTTTTCATTGTTAGATAAAACCATAAGAAAATGTAAAGAAATAGAATAATAAGGAAATGAGAACAGAGTTGGAAGATTCTAGCAGAATTCTAGCACAAAATTTAAGACTGTGATGGAGGTCCCAAGAAGACTAGGAGAAACAAAGCAGTTACTGATTATTTAAAGAGAGGGGATATTAAAGAGGGAACCAGAGCAGGAGTTAGGTATTAAGTACCTCCCAATTACTGAAACCAAGAATTGATTGGAAATTAATCTCAACCAAAGGACTCTGTTACTACAATAATATAAAGACAGAATGGAACCTCAACAAGACTGACTTGATACCGTGTACATATTGTTTTCAGAAACCCCAACAAGATTGACTTGACATCTTGTTTGTATAAATTGGTTTCAGATGACTTACATTGTTCTAGTTGTTTTCAGAGCTTAGGGTGGGATCCATCCTCAGGAGCAGTTAAATAACAGATAAAAAATATTACAGAAACAAAATAACACCCCAAAGTTTTGTTTATTCATAGCTAGTGTTAAGAAGAGTTAAGTCATGGCACTGATATTTTCATGCAGTAAATCAGTGTTCCTTCTGTACATTTAAAGGAACTCTCTCTCTTTCCATAGCCACCTTCATGTTTTGTTCAGTTACTCACGTGTGTGTGTGTGTGTGCTAAGTCACTTCAGTTCTGTCTGACTCTTTGAGACCCTATGGGACTGTAGGCTACCATGTTCCTCTGTCCATGGGATTCTTCAGGCAAGAATACTATAGTGGGTTGCCTTGCCCTTCTTCAGGGGATCCTCCCAAACCAAGGATGGAAAATGCATCTCTTATTATCTCCTGCATTGGCAGGCGGCTTCTTTACCATTAGCTCCACCCGGGAAGCCCTTTCAAAGCCTCATAATTTCTACTCATAATTTTCTACTCATAGAAAAATCAGTGCCCAAGAGTTCACAATCATCTCTAGAGAGACCAATACATTAGAATTTGCTTTTCTAGACAGTTGCTGGATCAGGCAGGCAATGATACCTGAATAAAGAATCCAATCTGCTCTTGATTAAAGTACCACTTTCAGGTACTTTGATAAAACCTCAATTGGTATAAATTGTTGTTATTGTTTAGTTCAGTACATTTTGTGTGTTAAATAGTAGAAATGTTTAGGACAATCCTGGGCCAGAAGACAAACTGTGCTGACACACCAGGAAATTCCTCTGTTAAATAACAAGAACAGCTAACACCAACATGAGTGTTCATAGAATCATCAGTAAGAAGTTGCGTATCTCCACAAAACACGTGTTTTCACCTCTCCAAGTTAACCTGCTTCAGTATCTTACAACCAACCAGGCACTGGTATAATCATGTTGAATAGCAATGTTTATTGGACATAGCCATTCACCCATAAGTCATTTTATCCTTGCTTTCCACACATTTTTACAGAGAACTCATTACTGTGCTACACAGAAGGGGGCACAGAAATAAATCATTAACTCCAGTCCTCAGGGAGTTCACATTCCTCTTGGGGAGATAGGTGAACATATTTTTGTGATACAGTGTGATAATGCAAGAAGAGGACATAAAGGAGCACAGGGGAAGGGCACTCACTTAAATGGAGGATGCACCCCGGATCTCTTATTTTAGGTCTTCAGTGCAGCTCTCATTTTCTTTCAAGTTTCTTAAGGTATCCTTGAGGGTGCTCACCTTATTTTTTTCTGGCTTTAATTTTAAATAGGATCTAGGGTAGTGCTTTCTATTCTATAAATTGTATATAAAAGTATCTTTCAATTCTTCTTTTGAAAAAAGTATAACTGTTCAGTTCACCAAGGCATTTTTTGGATGCTAATTGAACCATATTCCTGTAGGAGGTAGAAAAGTACTTCCCAAATAGAAATTGTTTAAGGAAGTGATGTAAAAGCCATAGCGGGTGTCACCCATGGCCTTGCAGTAAAGAAAATGCCTGCAATGCAGAGTCACAAGAGACATGGGTTCAATCCCTGGGTTGGGAAGATGCCTTGGAGGAGGGCATGCCAACCCACTTCAGTATTCTTGCCTGGAGAATCCCATGGACAAAAGAGCCTGTCAAGCTACAGTCCATAGGGTTACAAAGAGTCGGACATGACTGAAGTGACTTAGGACACAGGCATCTAAGAGGCATCCTGCTACAGGGCTCAATTTTTCTAAAATGCTGCTCAGATCATAAGTGTAACTCTTTGACTTAATTCAGATATTGGAAAATGGTTTCTCATAAAGTGTGAGATAGAATTCTTTTAAGTTTTATGGGCCACATAGACTCTACTGCAACTATTCCATCTACCACAGTAGCACAAAAGCAGCTCTTAGACAATACCTAAATAAATGAGCATGGCTATGACCCAGTAAACCTTTATATATGAAAACGAGTGGCAGACCAGATTTCTGCAGCAGCTAATTAATTTACTGATTCTTGAGTCTTAACTGATTAGTTCATGCTAAGTTGCTTCAGTTGTGTCTGACTCTTTGTGACTGCATGGACTGTAGCCTGCTAGGCTCCTCTATTCATGGGACTTTCCAGGCAAGAATACTGGAGTGGGTTGTCATTCTCTTCTCCAAACTGATTAGTTCAGATCATGCTATAAACATATGTATATAAAATATATTAATTTAATTTCATTTTATATTTATATTATGTAAAATGCACTTTTTTTGAGAGCATACACTTGAATTTTAGGGATATGGGACAGATAAATAAACAGTTCATTTGATTTAAGAGCTTGAGATTTAGTAGACAAAAAGAAAATTTCCATTTGTAACACAAGTCCTAGGGAAATTAGTCTATTAGCAGATAATGAGAATTTTCATGATATGAAAATATAAGAAATGAAAGGCATCTTATTATCCATCCACTGCAACTACTATGTGGCAAAATTTTTTAAAATACTTATAGATCCCACATCCAGATGGTTCATATGGGGCTGCTAATTAGTCCTGCATTTAAGCTAAATAAGGATAAATCACCCTATTCTGGGCAGACAATACTAACCTAAGATAAGGTGGGATGACGAATCCTGGAAGACTAGATCCTAGGTATCCTACATATGGTCCTATCCTTCGACATCAGGAGTCCACTGGCTTCCACCACTACCAAATGCTGCTGGATGAACAGAAACAGCTTGCCTTATTTTGAACCAATATGTGGTTATGTTTCTTATCATTTCATTTTTCTGGTGTAACTTGATTGAATCATCTCCCTCAGCCATCCCCATTCCCTGCTCAGTCTCAACAATAAGTGTCCCCTTTTCTTGTTTTTCATAAATGTAGAGAGGCAGTGACATGATGCTGCACTATTAGTTTTCTGTAGACTCTGTGAATGTGGCAACAATCCAAGTTACTAAACCACAGATTTATATTTACGGGTATGAGATGCTGATTTTGAAAACAACAGTGTACATCCAATTCTGTGTTTGTTACATGTGTTTATCGCTTTATTTGCTGCAACAACTGTCTCCATCAGGAAGTAAACTAATTGCAGCAGGTACAATACTAAGTGAAAATAAGCATGGTCTCTGAACTCATGGAACCCACAGCATGGTTGGTTGACAGATTTTAACCAAATAATTACACATAATGATAAAACAGTGTACATCCAATTCTGTGTTTGTTACATGTGTTTATCGCTTTATTTGCTGCAACAACTGTCTCCATCAGGAAGTAAACTAATTGCAGCAGGTACAATACTAAGTGAAAATAAGCATGGTCTCTGAACTCATGGAACCCACAGCATGGTTGGTTGACAGATTTTAACCAAATAATTACACATAATGATATGAAAGACAAATTCTCTAAGAGAAAGCATATATAACTAAGGAACCTAACAGAGAGAAATGGGGAGGCTATGTCAGAGAAATCTTCTTGAGGAAGTCCTTCCTATTTTTTTTTTTTAATGAAGGATGAATTGGTACAAATCAAGTGGGTGGAAGGGGCAAGAACTTTTCAGCAGAGGAATTATCTGTCACAATGACCAATGGCAGGAAGAAATATGGCAGTAGGGAGCCTGGTACTGTTTCAGAATTGAAGAACGCTGAGGTTGATGAAGCAGAGGAAACAATGGTTCAAGACCAGGCAAGTGTCAAGGCATCTAGGAGTACCTTTGGCCACAATAAGGATTTTGGTCTTGACCTTATGATATATATGTTACTGTCCTAGTGGTTCAAATGGCAAAGAATCGGCTTGAAAAGCAGGAGACAGAGATTCAGTCTCTGGCTTGAGGAGATCCCCTGGAGAAGGACGTGGCAACTCATTCCATTATTCTTGCCTGGAGAATTCCATTCACAGAGGCACCTGGTGGGCTACAGTCCATGGGGTTCAAAGAGTTGGACATGACTGAGTGAATCACACTTTCACTTTCATAGGAAATATGTGAAGGATTTTAAGTTAGGCAGTGACATGACCAGGTCCAGATTTTGGACAGATCATTCAGATCATCCATGGAGACGAGGCTGGTGAGGCTGAAAAATGGATGAAGGGAAAAGAGATAAGCTTCAGTGAACAACATATACGAACTCCTTAACAGAGCCTTATATTCCTCTACTAATACTTATTATGCATTTACAGTATGAGAAACACAGTGAGGGATAAAAAGAGAGACAAATCATACTTCTGGTCCCTCAAGAACTTATTCAAGACGAGTTTATTTTTCTTCATGTGATTTGCATGTTAAATTGTTGCAGTGGTTTGTACTTGAATGATGTTGATTGACCAGCTAAAAGCAATTTGAACCTAGAAATGTTTGCTCCAGTGAATTCTACAATGACAACAAAAGAATTTGTATTAAGACCAGTGACTAACTTGTTTTTCCTTTTTGGAAATCTCTGGAAATGGCTTTCAAATTGTCTCACTCTATTTAGGCCAGAGACAATTTCTATTTTTTTTTAAAGTAGTGGATATACAGAACTAGATTCCTAACATGAATTTCTCATCAGAACCGGTGTTCTTATCCACCTCCTCTCATTCACGTTAACACCTAACTGCTGTTATCTCAGTCACTGTCCTTGCCAGCCTCTTTTTCTAACCCCTTCTCTTTTTGTCATTTTTCCATTCCATTTCTGGGACCTGACAAATATTTCATTTATCAGAGCGTTTACTGAAATCCACTGAGTTCAGCTTCTGCTGAACACCACGTTCCATTCTCATGAACAGCATTCCTGCGTTCATGCTGCTCTTGGGGCAGGATGAAGTGGAGGTTCAGAGGAACTATTTGTCAAGAATCACTTCAGACTTTGTTTCACCCCATCTGGGTGTTTAGGTGAAGAAAGAAAGAAAGCAAAGAAGAGTTAAAAGATAGAAAGAACAAATATGACCCCAAACCAAAGAAATCCACTGGTTCAGACTTTGGCTCAGCAATTATTAATTCAAATTAATTAATTTTGAATTAATAATTAATTATTGATTTCAAGGGTTTAAGAAAGTATCTCTGACAGAAAATATTTTGTCATTCAATATTCTATACTGAAAAGAAAATACAATAAAATATCCTTTTCTCTTCATCCTTCATTGATTAAGAGATGCCAAGTTATTCTGTGGTTAAACACCATAACAATTTTTAGAGTCTTAAAACACAAATATTTATTTCTAGTTTGCTCTGTATGTCAGCTAGGAGCTCTGGTCTTTGTTGCCCCATTAAGGACCCACTGAGTTACCATTCGGAACACCACTGGCAACAATCAGATAATGGAGGATGAATCAACACAGCCTCCATCTGAAAACTGCCCATGTTTCTTTTGCTCAACTTTCATTGGTCAGGGAAAGTTCCATTGTCATGTCTAATTTCAAGGAGAATAAGGACGTTCAGTCTGTTCCTACATCGAAGCTGAAAACTGGCACTATTTGCTGGCCAGCACTAATGTCTGCCATAACCCTCTTTTAAAATAGCTCCTCTGAAAATGTAAGGATAAATTGCTAACTCCTAACTTCTAATTCAAAAAGGTCTCTCATTTTTCTCTTCCAGCTGAGTAGCATGATAATATTAGAGATGTGTAAGTCACAAAAACAGAATAGAAACTTGTAACCATATTTTAATCTAGGGTCTGACTGACAGGGTGGCTGGAAGCTTCGGTATTGATTAGTGTCTCTGGCTGTCTGAATGTTACACATATGGGTCTCTTTTAAACAAAAGATCCAACATGTGGCAATTTTTTTATTGCAGGAAAATCAGTAGCCCATTCAAAAAAGAATGTCACTTGACTTTTGTATTCAGTTCCTATAATGACTCACACAATACACTTGAGTGGATTTAATAGTGTGGTTTATAGAGATCTACACACAGAAACACAGGGTTGCCCATACATTTGTAGCAGAGACACTCACATTTCCATTGGATGAAATAGAACTTCCTTGCCTATATGTACTCTATAAACACACCTTCTCCATATGCTAAGACAAGTGTGTGCACAAAAGCAGATTTATGCTATATATAAATATCAAGAAAGAGGGAGGAAAAGGGGACATTAGGGAACTAACAAAAGGTGGAAACGCAGGCTGAGCTGGAATAAAAATGAGGGCATGGTATACTGAAAGGAGGAAAGGAAAAAAAAAGAGAAAAAGAGAAAATGAGGGAAACCAGTATTCATGAGAACAAAATAAAGTGAGGTAAGAGAATGTGGGTATATGAGAAGGGCTCTCATTGAATCTTTTGTGAAGGTGGGAACCTGAATAATAGTGAGAAAGAATGGATGGAAACAAACAGGGGAAAGCTAAGAATAAAAATATTTAGTAATTCAATGGTGAAGAGTGTCAATACATCTCACCTACTAAACACTGAGGCAGTGAACTAAAAGGGCTTTCAAATACACAATGATATCAGCAAACACTGCACAGTGTTGTCAGTGATCCAGGTCTTTTGTGCCCATGTACTGACTCAGAACACTCACACAGACCCTATGGAATTGGTTCTACAGTTACCTTTAATCTACAGGTAAGAGAACTAAAGCACAGTTAGCCTAAGAAATTTATCCACGATTGTACAGTGATTAAGTAGTAGAAGGAGGATCTGAACCTAAGTGCTTAACACCAGAGTTTCAGGCACTTAACTTGCACTCTTGCATCTCATTTCCTCTGAAAAAGTACTGTGTCTCTCATATACTTATGAAGGCACATATGCTCATGTATCTTCTCATTTATTCATTACATTGTTCATTCTTTCTCTGATTCATTCTTTCATTTATTCCTCAAGAATTTTCTGAAAGATTATATATGCTTGGTTAAAGATGATAAAGATGAGGCTCACAGGCATGAGATAAAAGTTAATAAATAAATCCAATGAGATATTCCATGTTTCATGTAAAATGCCTGTGTTAAGTTCAGCAGAGCCACAGAAGGATGGTTTGAATAATTGTATCTGGACAAGTAAGAAATAGTTTTCAGTTTCAGAAATAGTTTTCATGAAGTTCTCATCAGGTAGACTGTGAAGACAGCATTCCAATTGAAGCGGGGAATGACAATCAAAACATAAAGACATGAAACTACTGGCTGTTGAGAGAAATTGAAACATTTTCCTCTGAAGGGAGCATACAGAATGGGATGATGGTGAACAATGAGTGCTAATTATGGATGTGTGTGTGTGTGTGTGTGTGTGTGTGTGTGTGTGCATGTGCTCAAGTGTATGTGTGTGACAAGATGTTTGTGGAAAGACCATAGTTGAAGCTGGAGACAAACAAGGGTCAGAAGGATCAGATGTGATACACGAAAGAGTTTGCACCTTCGATTTTTATCAACAAAGGATTCAAATGACTGAGAGACACTATCAAATTGGTTTTGGAAGGACTTTCCTTGGCCTATAGAAAACAAACTGTAGAAAACCGAGATTGGAGGCTGAGAAAGTGGTTAGTTTGCTACTGTATACTGGAACTGCAGTTGTAAAGTACAGAGCTCAAGTGATGGGATTGGTAAAGGGTAGAGTGGATCAGATGATGAGGACAGATGGGAGGTATTTTCTCAACAATAAATGCTTGTGTGTGGGAGGAGAGTTGAGAAAAAAGAGTTGAGAATGAATCCCAGTTTTCAGGATTTTGGTAGGAGGCTGGTGGTCAGATAGAGAACATCAGACGAGAGACCTTATAAGAAGAGAAGGTGTTGTACAGCATACTCAGTGATGTACAGTGAGCTGTGAGAGATGGCGAGAACCTGGAGAGTTACCCATGTATTATGACTACCGAAGTTCACGGCATTTTAAACTCTGGAACCAAGACTCCCAATTTGTGTTCCAAAGTGCTTAACTCTACAAAAAACTAAGCAATTATTTATTGGGCATCTAGGAGCAAGCTGCTCTGGCAAACAAAAGAGATCTCTAGAAAGGAGAAATGGTCTAAATATTACTATTCAAAATTATGTGCTATTCATATTTAATTTGCCATGGTATTATTCACTTTTTCTTAGAAATAACTGGTTTCTGTTTTCTCTTTCAAGTCTCTCTAACTGACCACAAAATACTCATAGCCTGATTGTATTACACTTATTTCTTCACGATATGTATATCCTCTATTCCTCTCATAATCAAAGAGCTTTGATGCTAAAAATAATGATATTGAAATAATCCTTTGTTGAGACCAATCTTATCCTACCTGAGATGTATGTAAACTAGATCCTGGACTCCTCTATTTACTGATATTGTTATTGTTACTGGTTTCTTGTGCATGGTTTTATCTGATGAGGTGTTATATTCATATAAAATAGATTTTTAAATTCTGGATTTAAACTTGGTCCTTGGGGCTTCTTAAGTGGCTTGTTTTGTTTCATGAAAGGTACTAATCATATTCTTAATAATAAGAACCTATTTGTAAACTATTAAAGGAAATAGTCCCCGTGTTGTATCTTTTTTCTTATGTTTTCTGTTACCAGACAGTAAAGGAAAAGTGAAAGTCCCAGTCTTTGCGGTCCTATGGATTATAAAGTCCATGGAATTCTCCAGGCCTGAATACTGGAGTGGATAGCCTTTCCCTTCTCCGGAGGATCTTCTCAACCCAGGGACTGAACCTCGGTCTCCCACATTGTAGGCACATTCTTTATCAGCTGAGCCACAAAGGAAGCCTAAGAATACTGGAGAGGGTAGCCAGAGGATCTGTCTCAACCCAGGATTTGAACCGGGGTTTCCTGCGTTGAAGGTGGATTCTTTACCGAGTTATCAGAGAAGCCCCTACATAGTAAAAGTAGTATTATTTTAGAAACATAAAGTTTTAGAGTACATGTGTAGGCTTTGGTCATTAATTTGTTTACTGCCAACAGCATACATAATTTCAGGACTTTTCAATTTGATGTAAGCACCCCAGAGGGTAGGGACCATGCTTTAATCATCCTTATATCCTGAGTGGTTCCTAATGGAGACTTGTACATAGCAGACACTCAGTAAAACTTTCTAGATAAATATATGGCTGTTATTAACAGATTTACACTATTAAGAAGACACCAGCATATCAAGAGTTAAGTACTTTGTTCCAAGTTTCAGTGGTGAGACTACATAAAAGAAACTCAAATTTTGGCTGTTAAGGACCAATGTAGAGGTAATACAGTATAATAATTAAGCATGGAGACTCGAAACATATTCCTTGGACTCTACTCCTGGCTTCCCTCCTGGAATACTCTGAGCTAGCTTACTTTTTCTGTGCCACAAGTTTTGCATCAGTGAAGGGGGAATAATACTTACGAAGATTAATTAAGTAAATACATGCAAAGTATTTATAATGGGATCTGAGCTTTTGTATTAATGAAGACATTATAGGTTTACTTTTATTTTCATTACAATGATTATTATTTAGGGAACATGCCTCCCAGCAAAAGCTGCAAATCATGTAGCAGTTTATCCTTCAGTGAACTGCCCAGTGTATTTTCCAATGAGGGAGTTTTTGGCTTGCATTACTGGAACATTTCCTTTGTTTTAGGAAGCAGTTGAATACCGTGAAAGTTAATTCAATCTATAATTTTACAAAGAGATAGCAAAAGAATTTCCTTGTAAATTACTCTGCATATGTGTCTAATGTCAGTAGTTAGATTTTAAAATCATAGAAATCACTAGGATATCTTGAATGCATGATATGTTTGATTTGAGAGTTGGAAGAAAATTTGTAAAATTATTTAATAGACACGGAGTTACTCTTTTTGAAGAAGGTAATGTGCTTAGTTTATCTTAGCTAGTATATGCGATATATTTAGCTCTAATGAAATGTGACCTAGATACATTAATGTAACAGAGTAGTCTTGGAATTATTTGTTTAGAAGGCTAGTTACTCCCACTTTCCAGCTGTCTCTTCTTGCAAATTCTTGGAGTCTAGTGGACATGTTAAAACCATCTATATAAATTCAACTTGCAGGGAAAATGGAGATTGACCAAGCCATAATTTTCACTTGAGAATCACCAAATGGGTATTTGTATCATTTTTTTTGAATGATAATGTGGTTAATATGTGAGAACAGACAGCACACTCTGAAATCAATAGTAAAGTATTCTGGGGAAAAGTACAGAATAGTATTTAATTCTATGATTATCCTGTGAAAATAAGATAATCTATGCTTTAGTTCCTATCTTTCACAAATACATATTCTCATTTGAATGAATGACTCACATAAGAATGTAAATGTATATAAATTTATTATATGAAATACATGCTGATATTTTAAAATTTGTAAATACGGTGAGATGCTATTCTTGTTGAAGTACTTCTGGTACTTCTCTTCAAAGTATGTAAAAATCACTAAGATCAAATCATGTGGTCGTGAGACTGAAATGTATTATGTAAATGCTGCTGCTGCTGCTGCTAAGTCGCTTCAGTCGTGTCCGACTCCATGCAACCCCATAGATGGCAACCCACAGGGCTCCCCCATCCCTGGGATTCTCCAGGCAAGAACACTGGAGTGGGTTGCCATTTCCTTCTCCAATGCATGAAAGTGAAAAGTGAAAGTGAAGTCGCTCAATTGTGTTCGAGTCTCAGCGACCTCATGGACAGCAGCCCACCAGGCTCCTCCGTCCATTGGATTTTCCAGGCGAGAGTACTGGGGTAGAGTGCCATTGCCTTCTCATTAAAATCCTTATGCTTATTTTATTAATTCCTATATATTTGTATGCACATATGCATGCATCATATATATGCACATGTATTATGTATACATACATATATATATATATATACACACACACACACACATTATGGTATAAAATCTAAATATTCATGATGTTCCCTATATATAGATTATGGAGTAGTAGTTCCCTGGAGCAGTAGTGCCAAGTCTCAATATAGCTGAGTCCTAAAAAAGGAAGCTCTACAAAATATCTGCTAAAAAACATGAACAGTTTTGTGAATTTTAAATTTTAAATGAATTTTAAAACTGTACAATATTGTGAGATATCAGGAAACAAATTCAGACACCATGATCTCCCAGTTATTCATTTTCTTTTTTCTGTGGAAATCTCCTTAGGGATTGGATTCTCAGGGATGGGAACTCTATAAGTGACCCCCTAAACCCATTTGGTGGGAGAATAATTCAAACACATTCACACAGAAGGTCTGGCACAGCCTTAGCCTGGGCAGGGATGGATTTACTGGCTACCAATTAGTTGACACTTCTGCAGAGCTGGTTGCCTTAGGACCTGCTCCTCAATGAGTGGGCAGGAAGAGCTTAGTCATGACCTATCCAGGCTGCCTCTTGAATCATGGGCAATGCACTTCACTCCATCACAGAGAGGAAAGAAAGCTATCAGGCTGGGTTTGTCAGATATTTGTGGAAGCTGAACAATCCTAGAAGAAATTTGGCTGAACTAGTAACACCGTGAAATATCAATGTAGATATAACAATAAAAGTAGAGGTCTGCTGCTTGAAATCAGCTTTTCTGATTTTCAGTTCCTTTAAACCATAGCTATTCGGCTTCAATAAAATTGCAGAGCATTTGTGGGGAAGAACTAAAAATCATGGTTTTATAATGAATTTTTTGAATCTAGCTTTTCCTGAGTCTCTCTCAAGTAAGTGTAAATCCAATTCTATTGACTGATCTAGCATACAGTGTTTTTTTTTTTTTTCTTTTTAAAGTAAACGGTGAAAATTATCCTAAACAGCTTGAACTCTGAACTTCCACATTAATGAGTATTTATGGCAATGAGATTACAAATTTACTAAGGATACCAATGGTAAAGGTTACTTTTTAGAACAAATTTTGATAAACACAAATTTTGAGTTAAAACAATGTTAAGATCCATAATTCATCATTAGCATCCAAGGAAAAGACTATAGTGGTAAGTAGGAAAATAACTTATGAAGATATTTACAAAAATTGTATGTTCATGAAAGGGAAATTTTGTAGTGCAGCAATCAGTTAAAGTTGGAAAGAAACCATGGGCTGTTCAACTTCCATTATTAAAATATAAACAATTTAGTAGTAATATTAATGGCAAAGTGATAGATTTTAATGAAGATTGACTCATAGAAATGAAAAATAGGAAAATACAGTAAGAAATGAAGTGTTCAGACCAAGTAGATGTTTAGATTCCCTAGTTGCAAGGTTTTAAATGGCATGCTTTTTATCTTTGTGAATTTCAATTAGACTCTACAATGAGCAAGTCAGGAAGGGAATATTAATGATGGGCGAGAAAGCTGGGTGGTGTTCCATTCTTCACAGAGGCAGCTAACTAGAGCAAATGTTTGTTTAGGCTGTAGCTTATTAAATGGTCATTCAGAAAGCGGTGATTAATAGGTTAAAAAGAACAGCTTGAAATATTTACAATGTAAAGGTTTTACTCTCCTCACATAATCTTCAAAGCAAAGCTAAAATTTTCCGTAGAAGTGCATGTTGTTAGGAAAACCCGCACCATCTAGGAAATCCACTTGAATTTTGGGTACATAACTATTAAAGTGTTTGCCATATACCGACTCTGAATGCAAAAGGACAAAAACACATCAACATATTTATCAACATAACAACATATCAACATTTTTTTTCTTTTAAAATGTCTAGCATTTATAAAAACTTCACGAAAAGACAAACACCCTCTCTGCTTTGCCTTAGTAGAGTGTATATAATATTCTGTCTTGAGTGCAGTACAAAGAGGAACAAGTCTCTTTTGTTGTTCAAGTTGCACCTTTGAATTCGATAGCCTCAGATACTGTAAGGTAAAAAGAAATGAGGCTCACACAGTGCTGAAACCATACGATGGGACTGGAATTACAGCAAGTCTCTAACCAGCAAGAACCCTTAAAGGGTGCAAAAACCTTAAAACCCGTCCCCTTTCCCCCACTGCAGAAAGAATTTACAGAGGTAGCAAAGGCACAGCAGGTCGCAGGTCTCTCTCTCTTTTTTTTTTCTGGGGGTGGAGGTGGGTGGGGTGGGAAGGACGTAAACTTCTCAGAGTTGTTAACTGAGCTTGATCACCAGGTGGGGAGGACGTTTGTGAGAAGATATTGCGGTAAAAGAACCGCGGAGAGTGAGCAAGTTTCTCAATAACGTGTAAATGGACTTGACAGACCAGCCCCAGGGAAATCTCCAGCCCTCAGAGATTTGAAGGGAAATTGGTCCTGATGGCAGGAGTGTGAAGGAATGAGTGGTACATCCAGGGGGCTCGGGAAATCAAAGAAACTTCCTGCTGTCTGATTCCACGCAACCTGCCTTGAACTTGGTTCGGCGTGGATGCGCTGATGGCCAAGTCCAGGCGTGAAGAGCCCCCTCGCCCTCCAGCGGGAGCCCGACCTCTCCTAGACAGACACGTCGCTCCAGAGCCAGGGCACGTTGTGGGGCGCGCGGCAGGGCGAGGCCGCGGGGATCTAGGGCCAGCCCAGACACAAGGCGACCCTGACGCCGGACCAATACCCGCCGGCAACTCCCCCTGGAACCTCGGGGCCTCCAGGGAGCCCCGGAGGGCGGCCGCGGGGCGCAGTGCTGGGCGGCGCGTGGATTCCGCTACTCCAGCGCGGCGTGGGCGCGGGGAGCGGTGCCCCGGGCGCACCCGGGCGCTGGCCGCCGCCTGGGGCTGTGCCGCGGCAGGTGCCCGGCGGGCGGCCGCGGCTCCCGGCTATCTGGGAGAGGGTGGGGGCGGGGGTCCCTGCTTTCCCGGGAAACTCGTTAGCCCTCCTCCGGGGCCTGGCTCCTCCTCCTCTAGGCGTGGGGCTCGTGCCCGCCGCTGCCTGCGCGCACCGCGCCTATGCTAGCGTCTCCCCCTACCCCGCCCGCTCCTGCCAACGCTTCCCCCACCTCCTCTTCCTTCTCCTCCGCCCATCACCGCCACTACGGACGCCTTCGCCTCCTTCTACTCCTCGCGCCGCGCCGCCGCACCTCGCGCTCTCCTGCTTCTACCGGCCCATCGCTCCCGGCTCGCCGGCTTGCTGCAGTCAGTCTCTCTCTCAAGTTTCCTATCTCTTCAAGATCAGGGCAAAGGGAGGAAAACACCAGTTCTGCTTGCCATTTCAGGTAAGGTCGCACACGCGGGTCCCAATAGGGATCTTTGCCTCCCCGTTTACCTTTGGCTTCCCGTGCATGGCTCATCTCCCCTCCCTCCACTCTCCGATGTTCCCTGGAAACCGAAGAGGTTCAGGTCGCCCCCTCCGCCCCAGCATATTTAAAAATAATGTCGATACTCCTCACGAGAAGCCTATTTGCAACTCTAATAAGATGCGAGCCGCCTGGCTCGTTAGCCTGGCTCTTTTATAGTCTTCAACTTTGCACACCGTGATCGCCGCTGCCCGCCTGCCTCGGTTGGATCTCGGAGCCTCACGCTCCGGCTCGGCTGTGGTCCTCGGCTCCGGAGCAGCTGTCAAACGCGTCGTTTCGCAGCAGTTAATCCGAACCCGGCTGCCTCCAAGATGTGGTCTTGGACAACCGTGAATGGGCAGGGAGGGAGGTGTTTTTATTCGATTTTTATTTGAAAGGGAGTCAAGTAGTGAAGTCGTGAGAACTGCAGTTCACTGTAATGAAAGAATGATAATCGAAAAAAGTGGGCTGGCTGTCCCTTGCTTTTCTCGTGGTGAATGCGGGGGTGGTCTTGGTTGGGGGATTGTGGCAGGAAGTACCCGTTCCTCCTCCCCCTTTACACTCTCCTCTCCTCCCCATTATTTTCTCTAGCTGATATGTCAGTGCAGGGTCCCGTGTATTCTTTTTACGTGTGTGACCACAAAACAGCGTTTGCTGACGATGGGGCTGGGGGAAGTTCCTGGCAGAGCAAAGTCTGATTATTTGGTCATCTTTCTGTCCAGAGAAAAAAAGAAAGGGGAGGGAAAAAAAAACCAAACAAACGTCCTTCAATCATCATCACATCCCATACACACTCCACTGGAATCATCTCTGTTGCTTAACTCCAGGTCCCAGATGAAATGACATTCTTCTGGGCTATTTGGATGGTATGACTGAATGTAATTTTAAGTGTATTTTGTTTTTCTTCCATGATTATACAAAGAGTGGCGATGAAGACGAAACTGAACAGCTCCAATATGCAGTTGCTGCTTTTTGTTTTCTTGGCATGGGACCCAGCCAGGTGAGACAGTTATTTACTGTTTTGCCATTTTAAATTCAGGGTAAAGATGTGTTTCCTGAATGCCATCAATGCAGACAGAGGTGGCTTTTGAGGAGCTGAAGTATTTTAAAGGACCATTTCTAATGAAAAAAGGTAGTACCAGGAAACAGAACTGTAAAGTGGCAAAGACTATTAAAAGTTTGCTGCTTCTTGTTTGCAACGATAAAATACAAAAGTGAATACAACATTTTCTTTTTAAAAAAATCACAGAAGAAAAGAATACTCTTTGGATGGCATATTTTTGCGAATAATTGAAGTGATTGTTATATGTGATAGTAATAACACCACAATTCAATAAAGAGGCCATCAGTTTTCCTTTAAGCCAAACAGAAAAGCACAACCTAAATGATTTGTGATAACAGTCTTTTTCTTTCTCTCTTTTCCTTTTTTGCTTAAATGGTCTCAGATCTTTTAGTCAACATAGAAAAACTAAATGATGTGTGAATCTGAAACCTCTAGGTGGAGGTAGTATACAACTTCACAATCACAAACAATAAAACAAAACCTTGATTTATTAATAACTTTTCTGTTACTGATTTAGAAATCTTTTATTCCTGAGATGGTTCTGCCATAAACAGTATTACTTTGAAAATGTAACAAATTCTGTTTTGCCTATATTCTACAAATATAAATTTTAATTTCTGTTGTTTTCAACAACTTCATCTTAATTGCTGTCTTTTCTGATTTTTATCATCAGTGGGCATCTTCTATTTAGTGCTTAAATTTAGGACATGGTTTTCAACATACTCTATGTAACTATTCCTTTAAAAATTAGTATTTAAGATGTGTATAAGAGACAGCCCATGTTCCCCTGCATTGGCAGGTGGATTCAAAGTGGAACTTTATGATTATCTTAGTGACTTGTTTTAAAATTAGCTTAAGGCAATATAGAAACTTTTGAGGCTCAACATATGAAATAATTTGCTTACATAATTTAAAAATGTTTCTTTATACCACAATTTTAATATTTTCTCTGAAGAGAATATTTGTTTGAAGTTGGCTATGAATTTGTTTATGTATTTAGACTATTTTTAGCTACTAGCTGTACAGTCATTTAAATGCAAATAAATTCTGTCAATGATATTTTGGACAATGCACCTTGATCAGAATGCAATTACATATATTCTTTGATATTAAAGGAGTGAACAAACTGTGGTTAGTTAATAATCATTGAAAACCCTGAGAACTTAACCATATTTTTCTTCTACTAATTTTCTGTTCTATATTTGACCAGTAATGATCATGCCAGTATTTTATTCTATTATATAAATGATTCTTTTTTTGGACCAGTAATTTAAATCTCTGAATCATTCTGAGGGAAAAAAATGGCAGGAAAAGGGACATTCTGTTTTATACATCCAGTTGCTACTGCACCAAATTGCTGGATGTCACAAAATCAGGTCTCTGGCTTTCTGTTGGAGGAATAATGGAGAAAATCACTGCTTCTAACCCTCTTCTGGTGATATTTTAAGACCATTTATTCTTTCTGCAAATTTATATCACTCTCACACTCACACACACACACACGCACGTGTGTGCACACACACACACACACACACACACACACACACGAAGTAGTAGCTGGGCATGTTAATCTTTGGATGACTTCTGTTGCTCGTTCTCCAAAGAGGCCAGTCAGTCGGAAGGGTACTCCTCCAAGGCTATCTGCAGCTCTTGTGTGCTCTGCTGATCCTTTCAGAGCCCACCTCCACCTCCTTGGCTATAGTGGAGCCTGGAACACAGCCAGCGGAGTTTCCCTGATGTCTATATTGCACTTGGCCATTGGGTGGAGGTATACCCAAAGTTAGAAAATCATCTTGCTTTAAAAGAGAAAAAGACATGAAAAGAAAAGACATTTCTGAGGAAGATAGAGAAATTCTGTGCTTCCAAGGAGGTGGTTTATTTTCCAATTAATATTCAGACCCCTGAAGAGTTATTTCAGGAATCCCTTTGATTTTTGTACCTTTCTAAATGCAGAATAGCATTGCTAATACTGTCTGCATGTGATCATCTCCAGTCATAATGTATCCTAGGGAATGGATTTTAGAAAGAAATGAATAGTTCAACCAGTATGCTGAGTGGTAGGAATCTGAAATAACTTTGATTTCACACTTCTGATAATCTAGTATTTATTACCCATTTACAATAGACTGTTTACCTTCCTCATTGACACACTGGTATTTATAGAACTGAAAAAAAAAAAGGAGAAAATGGGTGGCACGAATAGCTTAAGGAGCCTTAAAATTCAAATAAAGGAAGAAGAGCATGTTGGCACTTGCAAAACACACATATGTATATATATCAGCTTGTAAAATTATCTGTTTAGGTTGGTGCTGGCTAACATCCAAGAAGATGAGGCTAAAAATAACATTACCATCTTTACAAGAATTCTAGACAGACTTCTGGATGGTTACGATAATCGGCTTAGACCAGGACTGGGAGGTAAAAATAGTTTTCCTTTTCTTAAACACAAAATAATGCCTTTAAAAGTTAAAGGTAGTATTTATATTTTAATACATTTGATACATGAATGCCACTGTTATGTATTAAAAAACACAGATAATAGAAAATAGGGTATATGAAATGACTACCTCTGATTCCTTTTATACAGACAAAATGTATTTAACATAGCTTTTACAGAATACCTGAAGTCATACAGAACCCAGACTTTGTGCATGAATAGTTTTTAGTTTATTGATAACAATTTTTCAAACTTAGAGTATATGAAAGTGTGATATTATTGGACAGATACGCTTGCTCAGTATCTTTGATTCCCTTCTCTGAATTTTGCAGATGCTTATTTTCACATTGGCATAGATGTGTAGAAATGAGAAACATAAAAATGTAAAGGATTGTCTGGGTTGAATTTTAGCAAATATTAGGATTCTGTGATGATATTTCTTTACACATGCATATGACTTTTCTAAGGTACAGCTTCTGTTAAGCATTCTTGAAATTTTCAAAGATATTTTGGATCTACTTTAGCTGTAGACCTAAGTTATTGGCCTGTGGCACAGTTTGAAATCAAATTTAAATTTTTTTTCTCAACTCAAAAAAACAAATCTATTTTATTTTTTTCCATACAGGTAAAGGAAATTAAGCTTAACTAATATGCTAATTTTTAATTATCCTTTAGCGTAGTTGTATGATACTTAGGATATTAGGTGTAAATAGGGTAGATATGTAATTCCTAGAAGAATTCTGGGTTAAAATACTGTTACTCATCAGTTCTAATATGATATATATGTGTATATGTACATATATGTACGTGTATATATACATACACACATATATGTGTGCAGATATATGAATACACACATTTATCAAATGTATGTTATACTGATTAGGATATTCAGTTTAATAACTAATTCAAAATTAAGACAAATTAGCTGAATGCTTGTTACTGACCAAAGATTTATATAGGTAGCTGATTATTACCCAGTTGGCAACTTTGCCTTTTTCAAATTGCTTGAAGAGTTGTGTCGTGACTAAATACCTGGATGTCCATGTCAATATTGTCTTTGAAAAATATAAAAGATGGTTAATTCTATACATATTTGGCAATTGTATGATTTTCATTGCCCAGGAGTCAGAATAGTTGGAAAAGATTCAAGTTGTTTTTAAGTAATATGCCATTTAATTGCTACTAGTTTTGCACTTGAATCCTGAGTGGTACCTTGCATTTTAAGAGGGAAGTACTGGGAAGGAATAACGTCAGAAGTATGATGTGTTCTGTCTCTCAGAGAGAATTCAATAGTTTAATATACATTTAGTCTATTAAAAGTAAAAACTAATAGAAAAAAGTATTTCCTTAGTAATTAACATGCCTAATGACCATCAATATAAGGCATTACTGTCCATGTTAATATATACAGCAAGGAGGTAATACCAAACTCATACAATAGATGTGTGTCTAGCTTGAGGCTGTCATAGTTCATGATGGTGGTTTGATAGGTAGATTGCACTAAGGCAGATATGTTTTCCAAGGTATAGATTTTATTATTTTTAAATAAATCATGTGCTGTCAAAAAAACTTAAAATATTTGAGCTAGATCTTGGATTTTGTCTCTGAGTTTTTAGGAGAAATATTTATACTATCAGCGTATAGTTGGAACATAAAAACTACCTGTTAAAGGACATGGGTGTTGCCATTTATCTCTTCATATTTCTTTTAAAATACCTCTTCCATTCTTTTTACTTCCATTAGCAGCATTTGAATATAAAGCCTTGTCACTCATTCTGTAGGTTAATGCAGTAGACGAAGCGGCTTCTCAGCTTCTGGCCTGGTGACTTCCTTCCCCAGTCCTTCTCTGACATTGTGCTAATATTTCAGTCACATTAGTCTTCTGTTAGTCAATGCTTTTCATATACTGCCCTCTTGTCTTGCCTACTTAGTTACTCCCAACTCTTTGTGACTCCATGGACTATAGCCCTCCAGGCTCCTCTGTCCATGAGGATTCTCCAGGCAAAAAGACTGGAGTGGGTTGCTATGCCCTCCTCCAGGGGATCTTCCCAACTCAGGGATTGAACCCAGGTCTCCCTCATTGTAGGAGGATTCTTTACCTGTCTGAGCTACCTATTGGGGAAGCCCAAGAATACTAGAGGGGGTAGCCTATCCCTTCTTCAGAGGATCTTCCCAACTCAGGAACTGAACTGGGGTCACTTGCATTGCAGGTGGACTCTACCAGCAAGAACCAGGGAAGCCCCTCTCATCTTGATCAAATGCCTTTTATAGCTCCCAGTTGCTTTCTATAGACAATGATGAAGGGGAAGTGGAAGGAGTGTAGTCCTTGCATGCACATTGATCTAGATTAGAATTCCTGCTCCATCTTCACACTCAAAACCATCCTTGGCCAGGTAATCTGTCTCCTTCTGTTTACAATGACATGATATATTTACCTTCTATATTATAGGTTTGTTGAAAGGATTACATAAATAAAAGTGTATACCAAAGCAAATGCCAGATACTAGCATTTAAACACAATCAATTCCTTTGCTCCTTCCATAGGTTTCTACTTTGACAATCAAAACACTTACAGTTTACTTCTCTGGCTTCATTTTTACTTTGCCACTCATGCATCCTGCACTTCAAACACATCTATCCATTTTCTCTTGATAATCCCTTCACATCTTCTCCCTTGGCTAGCTTCCCTAGTTGCTCAGAAGGTAAAGCATCTACCTGCAATGCAGGAGACCCAGGTTCCATCCCTCGGTCAAGAAGATCCCCTGGAAAAGGAAATGGCAACCCACTCCAATATTCTTGCCTGGAGAATTTCATGGACAGAGGAACCTGGCAGGCTACAGTCCATGGGGTTGCAGAGAGCTGGACACAACTGAGCGACTAACACATACTTGGTGTTTGATCATATTAACTCTTTCTGGGAAATAATTACTCTGAGGAATCATTCGTCTTTATCCTTTCTGGTGAACTAAACTTTTCCTGTGATGATCACCTCAACATGGGTCCTTTTGAGTAGCACTCTTGATTGAATTGAAACACCCAGATTCAATTTTCTCTCTGCCGAATTTCTTTAGCAGTCATTGGCTCTGTATCTCATTGGTACTTGTTATATGCTATCTTGGATTATTTATTATCTTTTTATGTGTCTCTTGTTACCTTAACAAGATTGTAAACTTATTGAGGCAAGATATTGTATCATAAATCCTCTTCACTCTCAGGAATTAAATATTGATTTGCATATGGTAGCCATAAAATAAATGTTGATTGCTTGATTAACTTTTCTGTGACCAGTTAATCATCTGTAAAATGGGATTACTCACATCTGGCTGACCTTTGAGTTGGGAATGTTGAGGGTATATGTTGAGCATCTGCTGCAGGAAGGTGGTGTGGTTTGGTGAAGAGAACATAACTTTAAATTGTGGAGATTTTAGGTAAATTCTGAGCTTGGGTACTGAGCAGTCCTGTGACTTTTCAGTACTTCATCTCTCTGGGGACACATCTGTTGTCTATAAAATGGGATTACAATGATTATTATTAGGGTTTTTGATGAATATTAATTATAATGATATATGCAAAGTATTTAGCCATGACTGGCCTATAGTAGAGAGTTAATACATAATAACTGGAAGGCTTTGGAAACCTTAGTAAATACAGTGTTATAAATTTCAGTTATTATTTTGGTTTCCTCTCTGTTCAAAATTCTTAGCTTGAACATCCATATGTTATTTCAAATAAAAATTTCTGGGAAATTATTTGTATCATTATGTCTGAGAAATTAATAATAAGGAGGGAATGGGTTTGAGTCAATATTTCAAACTGAACATCTCTATTGATGAATAATCTGGATAATTAAACTCAATTATTATTATATCTCCTTAGTAATGAAATGTAAATGAGTATATAGAAAAGAGAAATCAGTTTGGGACTTACATATATGATGAAAGTTATACAAAATATTGAATGATAAAATTTTAAGATATTTAATAATCAATTATGAAGTGAAATGTTAGATGCTCAGTCATGTCTGACTTCTTTTGACTCTACAGACTTTAGCCTTCCTGGCTTCTCTGTCCATGGAATTTTCCAGGCAAGAATACTGGAGTAGGTTGCCATTTCCTTCTCTAGGGGATCTTCCCAACCCAGGGATCAAACCTGGATCTCTTGCATTACAGGCAGATTTATGCAGGCAGATCAATTATCTTTTTCTTCTTCCAATTTTATTTAGGTATAATTTACATCTAGCACTATAAACATTTAAGTTGTACAGAACTATGGTTCCTCTTTAACCTGTAGGTCCAAAGACATTATTCAACTGCTCAAAATCCTGCAATGGTTTCTACTTCAGTCAGAATAATACGCACATGTCTTTTGAGGGCCTCCAAGGCCCTGCACGATCTGTCTTCCTATTTTGGCCTCTCCTCACATCATTCTCCTTCTTGCTAAGACTACTATAGTCACATCGGCATCTTTTCTGTTCCATGAAGACACCAGCATATTCCTTGGAGCTTTTCCCCTATTTCCTCTGCCTTGGGTATCCGTTGATCTCACCTTCTCAATGAGGCCTACTCTGACCAATAAAATAAATGCTACAACATGTTCATCCTCTAGCAGTTCTGATCCTTCTTACTCAGTTTCATTTTTTTTCCCTTTTTAAATTTGGCTCTTATTATTTTTTAATGCACAAGATAATTTTTAAATCATTATGTTAATTGCTTATTTTGTCTCTTTTGCCAGAATTCAGGCCAGTGAAGGTAGGGGTTTCGACCTGTTTTGTTATCTAGTCCTCAAGCATCTATATCAGTGCCTGAAACATAGAAAGTGTGGAATTAAATATTTCTTGAATGAATTTTAATTTTATTCTTTATTTTATTTAGTATGCTTTCATGAAAAGAATAAACTATATAACTTACCTTATCCTTAAAATCATCTGTACAGTTATATTTCCTTACCTTTCTGGTTTTTCATTGTCAGCACCAGCATATTAGGTTGACTTTTTGTTGAAAAGAAACAATTATTACACCAGTTATTCCAGCTCTTGCCTTATGTTAGTTATGATTCTTCTTTGAACCACCTGTGTGTCTTTGGATGATTCATTAATCCCATCTGTGACTTCATTAATCCATCTGTGACTTAATCTACTCATCTGTGAAATTGGAGGAGAGATTCCACTTAGCCTATTTATGTCACAAGGATAATGGCATGGTTCAACTAAATTAAAAATTTTAAGAAAATATGATGTGGGGTACAATTGCTAGCTATTAGTGTTGTTAGGAATAAGAGAGGAGAGTTCTTCAAGGAAAATGTCATCTTAGAAGGTAGTATCCTTGAAAACAAATGAAAAAAGTATTGGTAGGTCTTGGTTGGCTTGAAGGTGAAAATGAAAGTCACTCAGTTGTGTCCAACTCTTTGTGACTCCATGGACTATACAGTTCATGGAATTCTCTAGACTAGAATACTGGAGTGGGTAGCCTTTCCCTTCTCCAGGGGATCTTTCCAACACAGGGATCGAACCCAAGTCTCCCATATTGCAGGTGGATCCTTTACCAGCTGAGTCACAAGGGAAGCCCAAGAATACTGGATTGGGTAGACTATCCGTTCTCCAGTGGATCTTCCTGTCCCAGGAATTGAACTGGGGTCTCCTGCATTGCAGGTGGATCCCCTGCAATGAGCTATAAGGGAAGCCCCTTGGTTGGCATACTTCATTGTAAATCTGGAAACATATCTATCAAGACCATATATTAAGACTAGCTAAAACTAACCACTGAATCAGTTTTTCCTTTTTTCTTCATTTTACTCATTGGAGCTAACAACTTGGGTACCACCCATGAGTTTTCACATTCCATAAGAGGCTTTCAAATTGTTAGCTGAATCAAAGGAGCAACATTTTTTTTTTTTTTTTTGGACCATGTTTATAGGGTCACTACGAAGATGGATGTTTAGACAGGCTTCATATATTTATGACAGCTAACATTCACAGTGCTCAACAGTGACAACAATTAGAAATGACAAAGCTTGGCATCTAAATTATAGATTCAGTCTGGAAAATCTAGATTGAGTACCATGTACTTAACTGCATTTTGATAAGCTGTTTTAAGGAGCTTGTCTAGATAGAATCTTTTCTCTAGTTCTTTGTTTTGCCTTTTAAAAACTTGAAGAAGCTTTGTTCTAAGGCCATGAAGAACATGATGTCCGATTATACAGTTAGGGTCTGAGTGTCAGGTTCCAACTTCACTCTTGGATATTTTTCCTCCAGCTGTAGAGAGATGGATGTTTCTATGCATTTTACTACTCTTGGATTTATAAAACTAAAACATAACATATTCAGTGGACAAAAATTAGTACAAAAAAAATCTGGTCTGTTCCAGAACTTAAGAGAGAGTTTGATTTCAACATTGCATGATATTACTTCGTAAAGAAATGGTTTAGGATCAGTACCTCTGAACAGCAACATCTTTGAATTTGAATTCTGTTGCCACACTATATTAACTACAAAACTTTTCACTCAGCCTCCCTTTGCTTTGGTTTCTGTATTTGTAAAATGTATCTGACTTACTGGTTTGTTAAGAATTTAATGTGAACTTTTTTAGAGTTTCTGACAGAGTAGGAACTCAATACTTGTAGATATTGCTGTTATTGTTGGTTCTACTTCTAGTATGAATGCAATGGAGCCCATCAATCAGTATTTCCCTTAATTTATAAAAACTGACACTTATAAAAAAGGATAAATGTGTGGCACATATACCCAATATTAAAGAAAGGATGTATTTTTTGTGTTTTTTTTTATGCTGTTAGCTTCATTTTGGAGCATACCTTTGTATTAATATATGTAGAGAAACTTTGAAAACAAAACCAGTCACAAAAGGAAATATGTCATGTTGTCATGACATGTATCAATTAGACATCATCAGTTCTGATAATGAATTTGCCTGTAAGAGCAAAATTATATTTATAAAACGACCTCACTATATGATGCAGATGATGGTTTTAGGGGCATAAACTGAGAACATGTCCACAGTCTTAGGCTGGCATATATCAGGAACTTGAATGGCACAAGCTCTGGGTGTTGCAGCTACAGAGTGCATGCCTGATATTTAACAACCTCTTAAGGGGTGAGGTATGGTGGAGACATTAGGAGATAGCAGACTGAAAATGATCTGGAATTAAAGTGGGAAGGGGACAAGCTGGGCAGACAGGAAACAACTGAGCCTTTGAGAAGTTCTTGTCTCAGATGGAGGTAGGACAAGCTTCTTGTATCAGGCCTCCACTTGAAAACTATGATGTTCAGCATCTCCTCCTCATTCAGCAGCTGTGATGGGGCTGATGCTTTGAAAGAGGCATGAGGCAGTGGAGCATCCAGCCTCCCCTCTGTCCTGACTCAGCCTTCTGAGGTCCCCCAGAGTTGCTGGAGTTGGATAATCTTCTTAGCCTTAAGATGATTTTAAAGCCTCTTTCACTCTTTGCCACCAGATCTTCTCTACCCACTTAAGTTTAGCTCAGAGTTACAGGAGACATTGTATTTGATTAATTCAAGAATGATAAAATGAAAATAAATTGGGATGACTTCACCTAAGTGTGCAAATGTGTAAATAAAGTGTTAGTTGCTCAGTCATATCCGACTCTTTGCAACCCCGTGGACTGTAGCCCACCAGGCTCCTCTGTCTATGGGATTCTCCAGGCAAGAATACTGGAATGGGTTGCCATGCTTTTCTCCAGGGGATCTTCTCAACCAAGGGATCAAACCCAGGTCCCTCACCCACATTGCAGGCAGATACTTTACCATCTGAGCCACCTGGGAAGTGTATAAGTAGCTTTGCATAAATGTATAAATGATAGAAATCAAGTTATTTTTCATTTATTCTTTACTGAAAACTATTTTGTGGGAGGCGTGAAGCATAGGACACAGAAAGATACTAGCTCCCTGAAATAGGATGCTGTTTTGTTGTTTTTCATTCGCTAAGTCATGTCTAACATTTTGTGACCCTATGGACAGCATGCCAGTCTACTCTGTCCTTCACTGTCTCCCAGAGTTTGCTCAAATTCATGTCCATTAAGTCAGTGATGCTATCTGACCATCTCCTCCTCTGCCGCCCCTTCTCCTCTTGCCTTCAATCTTTCCCAGCATCAGGGTCTTTTCCAGTGAGTCAGCTCTTCACATCAAGTGGCTAAAGTATTGGAGCTTCAGCTTCAGCATCAGTCTCTCCAGTGAATACTCAGGGTTGACTTCCTTTAGGATTGACTGGTTTGATCTCCTTGCTCATCAAGGGACTCTCAGGAGTCTTCTCCAGCACCACAGTTTGAAAGCTTCAGTTCTTCAGGATGTTGTTTGGGAGGCTGGAAACTCTGGACATGATTTTCAAAATCAGTTTCTTCAGCTTTGGGTAGGGCCTGTACTCACTCTGTTGCATAGAAACTTTCTCTGCTAACTTAAACTAGACACATGGTAATGTAATATGCAGGCTTTTGGATTCTTTTTAATATTTTGAAGCAGACTAAGAAACATCTTTGAGTATCTGTACACCCTCACTCTAAAGCTGTGTGTTGCTTGCCCACTCTCTATCAGGGAATGGTGCTAAGATAAGTTTCTTCAGAAATGGTTAGAATGAGGTTCTGTAGAACTCTTTCTCAGTATGTTGCTTTAGTTATATATATATAGCTTGTGATTATTTTATAGGAAAGGTAGACTGAGTGAGTACATGGCAGTAATGGCTTGCGTTAGATTGGATGGTGTCACTTTCTTCCCAAACAGCATCTCCTACAAAATTCAAGGCAGCATCACTGAAGTGAGTGACCCAGAGACTACTTTCTCTGTTTTACTGAACTAACACTAAAGATTTGTTTTCACCTTAAACGGTTTTGGTTAATAGCAGCTTCTTTCAGCCATTGCAGCTAGAAAGGCATTACCCTTAATCATATGTTGAGGGATTGTTATTTTTGTTCTTTTAGGCACAAGTATGCCTTGCTCAATGTGTTGTTTTCTCACCAGCTTTTACGCTCAGGTGCAATCAGTGTGTTTCACTTTTTCACCCCTTAATGCACAGTAGATAAATTGGACCATAGGCATGACTGATCCATTTGTGTTAGTGTTATTTTTTGGTTGATACAGCCCAATCATGTTGTGGAAATCTATATTGGTAGTGGAATGGCCAAGTGAACAGCTTGGCTAGTTAGCAGTTCATTATTTCTCAATGTGTTAATGTGAAAAGAGACAAATGAAATTAGTTCCCTAACGTGTGTGTTGAAGACTTATGACATGCCAGCCAATCTGCAGGATATAAAGATGTACAAGGTGTATTGTTGATCTCCAGGGGATAAAATCCCTTCAGTTCAGTTCAGTCACTCAGTCGTGTCTGACTCTTTGCGACCCCATGGCAGAAGCACACCAGGCTTCTCTGTCCGTCACCAACTCCCAGAGCTTACTCAAACTCCTGTACATTGAGTTGCTAATGCCATCCAACCATCTCATCCTCTTTCGTCCCCTTCTCTTCCAACATTCAGTCTTCCCCAGCATCAGGCTCTTTTCAGATGAGTCAGTTCTTCATATCAGGTAGCCAAAATATTGGAGTTTCAGCTTTAGCATTAGTCCTTCCAATGAATATTCAGGACTGATTTCCTTTAGGAAGGACTGTTTGGATCTCCTTGCTGTCCAAGGGATTCTCACGAGTCATCTCCAACACCACAGTTCAAAAGCATCACTTCTTTGGTGCTTAGCTTTCTTTATAGTCCATCTCTCACATCCATTCATGACTAATGGAAAAACCATAGCCTTGACTAGATGGACCTTTGTTGGCAAAGTAATGTCTCTGCTTTTTTTAAATTTATTTTTCCCAGAAGACAAAGTAACCTTTACTAGCAAATTACAGAGAAAACACTCAAAGCCAAAAGTCAGGAGGAGGGGGTTCCTTCTGTGTAAGGCTAGGAATTTTCCTCAAAATTCTTTTTTTTTTTTTTTTACTTTATTTTACTTTACAATACTGTACTGGTTTTGCCATCCATCAACATGAATCTGCCACAGGTGTATACATGTTCGCAATCCTGAACCCCCCTCCCACCCCCCTCCCCATACCATCTCTCTGGGTCATCCTAGTGCACCAGCCCCAAGCATCCTACATCCTGCATCCAACCTAGACTGGCGATTTGTTTCTTATATGATATTCTACATGTTTCAGTGCTTTTTAATACACTGTCTAGGTTGGTCATAGCTTTTCTTCCAAGGAGCAAGCGTTTTTTAATTTCATGGCTGCAGTCACCATCTGCAGTGATTTTTGAGCCCCCCAAAATAGTCTGTCACTGTTACTCCTGTTTCCGCATCTATTTGCCATGAAGTAATGGGACTGAATGCCATGATCTTCGTTTTCTGAACGTTGAGCTTTAAGCCAACTTCTTCACTTTCTTCTTTCACTTTCATCAAGAGACTTTTTAGCTCCTCTTCACTTTCTCCCATACGGGTGGTATCATCTGCATATCTGAGGTTATTGATATTTCTCCCGACAATCTTGATTCCTGCTTGTGCTTCTTCCAGTCCAGCGTTTCTCATGATGTACTCTGCATATGAGTTAAATAAGCAGGATGACAATATACACCCTTGATGTACTCCTTTCCCAATTTGGAACCAGTCTGTTGTTCCATGTCCAGTTCTAACTGTTGCTTCTTGACCTCCGTACAGATTTCTCAGGAGGCAGGTCAGGGGGTCTGAATTTCACATCTCTTCAAGAACTTCCCACAGTTTGTTGTGGTCCACGCAGTCAAAACCTTTGGCATGGTCAATAAAGCCGAAGTAGATAGTTGCTTTTTTGATGATCTGATGGATGTTAGCAAATTGAAATCCCTTAGAGGGCTGATAAGGTAGGTTCAGTGTGATTCTTAAAATAACTTGAAATAGTAAACACATGTTCCATTATCAGAAAATGCTATTAAAATATAGAGAAGAAATCACTTCTACGTGTACAGCTGGAGTTAGCCAAGTCCTGTCTCTGTAGGCACAGTTCATTCATTCCATTATTTCTTACCAAGGGCCAACAGTTTGCTGGGTTCTGCTGGAAATGCTGGAAATGTTCAGTACTATGGCAAACAGGACCGAGTCTTTGCAGAAATATATCACATCTTATTTTGGCTCTTTATGCTTTTTGAATCTCTTAATGTTGGTTTCTTTATTCTCTCCTTTTTAAGAGTGTTGAATAATCACCCTATGTTTTTCTTTATTGGACTGTAATTCTTCTCATACAGAGAAGAGAGATTTCTGATATATTTGCTGTCAAGCTAAGAATTGTGATAGCCACAGAAAAGTAAGATCTGTGTCTGTAACAGGGATGCTGAGGGTATTTGTGGTAAGAGTGGCTTTCCTAGAGGTAGAAAAGTAAGTTAATTCCAGTCAAAACTTCTGGATAGTTCTCAGTTTTCTTTTTAAACTGTTCTGCCTTATCCTAATGTTTTGAGCTGCAGATCAGTTAACAAGTGGACATGAACTGTGAAGTTAAAAAAAAAATGACAGGAGTTGTAATATTATGAGGATTTAGTTTATTTTCTTTGAATTTTAATATTACTGACCCAACACAGAATTCTAGAAACTTGCTTTTAACTTGTGATACCCTCATTCCTCAAGGGACAGATCTTATGATTAGTAGTAAAGTATCATAAGAATAAAATTAATACTTAAATCTAAGAGTTCATATAGAAGCTCATCGAATTAAGGTTATCAGTTTATAAGATACATAGAGATTCCCTCAAATTCTCCATTGACTTGCATTTTAAGTAACTTTTAGGGTAGATTTGATGTCTCTCTATTTGGTGGGCTGCCGTCTATGGGGTCGCACAGAGTCAGACACGACTGAAGTGACTTAGCAGCAACATGTTATTATTATAATTTTTAAAGACATTAGCATATGTAAAAGTATGAATTCATTTCTATCTTAATATGAATTTGGTAATGTCAACTTTTTTGCATTTCTTTTTATTTAGATATTTAAAACTTGCACATGAAAAACATAAAAAATGGTTTCATGGTTTTACAAAATTAAAAAATGCAGGACTCTGTTATAAGAACTTTCTTTTTATAATTATCTTTGTTTAGATTCAGAATGGTAGTTCCTTTTTAGGGGAAAAAATGCAAAATGTAGCACAAAGGTTGTCCTAGTTGTATGTGTGGCATTATTCTTTCTGTATAAAAGTATTTCAGTATTCTTAACAGGAAATGTTCAGTCAGGATATTACTAAGTTGATTTAAAACATAATAAAGCAAAAGTAAGGTTTTCCTTTTCTGATATAGGGTCCACAGGAAAAAATATGTCAAAAAGAAAATACTGTTGTTTTCAACTATTTTGTGGAGATGGTTAGTAATTCATAAATTCTATAAATATTTGAGAAATATGATATAATGAATAGTAGAATTGGATCTTGTCTATCGAGTACAGGAATAGGGTTACACCTCAAATTTAAGGAAGATTGAAGAAAGGAGAAAAATTATAAATACCTCTTAAGTGCATTCCCAAACCCATTGTCTAGATTATGTTTTGTAGTGGTACATAAATATTTTACTAAGTACTTGGAGGGAATGTGATTTCCATTAAGAACATAAAAGGATCAGATGCTTTTAGAATGGTATGTGTGTTTGAAAAACTTTTCCGGACAGAAGAGAACTCCAGACTTAAATTGGAGAAGTGGTTTGGAGAACGAAGACAAATGACATGAAATGTTTTACAAAATGATGAGAGGCTTCCAATTTACTCCTATTTTCTCATGAGAAGATTTCGGATTTTGAAACAAAAATGCTGAGTTACTACTCAGGTATTTGGGTTGGAGGGTTCACATTTTTCAATAATATGAAGCTTTTACAAGAGAATTAAGCAAATCAGCCATAGGCAGAGAATTAGGGTAAATGGAACAAATTCAGTTGTGTTAGCATGAGTGCATAGAGGACTTCCCCAATTTCTCAAAAAAGGAAATAGTGGGCTAAAAGGCCAGCCAGGTTTGCAAGCAAGATTGAAGTTTTGGCAGATTTCGGATTTTGAAGCAAAAATGCTGAGTTACTACTCAGGTATTTGGGTTGGAGGGTTCACATTTTTCAATAATATGAAGCTTTTACAAGAGAATTAAGCAAATCAGCCATAGGCAGAGAATTAGGGTAAATGGAACAAATTCAGTTGTGTTAGCATGAGTGCATAGAGGACTTCCCCAATTTCTCAAAAAAGGAAATAGTGGGCTAAAAGGCCAGCCAGGTTTGCAAGCAAGATTGAAGTTTTGGCTACCAAAAGAAAGGAAGTCTTAATTAAAAGGAAATGGAATTGTAAGGCTGGTGTTCAGGTTGGATAGAGGGGAATATGGGAAGGTAGATTTAATTAGTTATCTAGGGCATGTGAGAGGATAATCACTGAAGCAAAAAATGTGAGGCTGATGACTGTGCTTTGTAGAATAGCAAAGGAATCTTCCAACAGCTACTAGAGAAAGAGAAACTCTAAAATCTTAAGAGAATGAATGGGATGGGTTTACATGATAAAAATATTGTAATACAATGGGGATGAGTGGAGAGCTATTATAAAAGGAGTTGTCATTAGAGCATTAGTTACTAAGAGAACAACATCCCTTGAAAACTGAAAACTAAAACTGAGTATCCATTTATCATTTTGAGTAGCTTTTACCTTAGCAATGATTACAGATTTACAAGATCAAAGAGAACTCTCAAGAAAACCATACATTGCATCATATGATCAGTAGTACTACTATTATGGTATGCTGCCATTTAAAATAGAGTAAATACCAAAACTTAACTTGTTATTCTTAAGACTTGTAAATCCAAATAATAGTGTATGAATTCTTAAAGGAGAACAGCAGGCAGGTGAAGTACTGAGGAGACATCGCCGTAGCAGAATTCTTTCATTCTTTCAAGCTTCCCAGATAATCTGAAGAACTCTTGGAGTTGTTTTTGGCTGCCACCAGCCTGAGAGTCTGCCTCAGCCGTACAGGGAGGGTTACTAAGGATTTACGTTATTATCTGTGAAATACAGGGGTGATGAGAAGCCCGTGAGGCTCAGGTGCTGACTCAGGTTGGAGATATTTGTGTGTAGATTCAGATCTACTTGTTACACTGATGTGCCTTCCTTTGCCACTCTCCCTTAGCTGCTGCCACACTCAATCTGCTGCTGCTAAGTCGCTTCAGTCCTGTTCGACTCTGTGCAACCCCAGAGAGGGCAGCCCACCAGGCTTCCCGGTCCCTGGGATTCTCCAGGCAAGAACACTGGAGTGGGTTGCCATTTCCTTCTCTAATGCATGAAAGTGAAAAGTGGAAGTGAAGTACACTCAATCTAGTCTTTGTCATTTCTGGGGACAGCTTCTAGGAAGAGACATTTCACTCTCAGATACCTGACTGCTCCAGGTTTTGGGTGCAGCTGCAACTTCTGCTGCTGTTGCTTCTGCCTGGGAACAGCTGGGAAGTTAAGCAGAATCTATCAACAGCTAAGGAAAAGTGTTCAGGTGCATGTTTAAGTGAGTGGATATGAAGGTTAGTGGGGCAGAAAGTGACTCTTCATCAAATTCTTTCCCTTTAGGGGATTATTTTGCAGCTTCTCATTTTTCTAGTTTTCCCCATGGGCTCAGAGAGTGTGGTATGACACTTTACATCCTTCTCTTTGAAGACATCAGCCCAGGATATCATAATCCCAAATGACTTACCCTAGTGTGAATTTAATGCTAATTGGAACAAAAGAAACTGCCCCATCACACTGGAATAAAATAATAAAACATCGTTGAAAGAAGAATACCATGGTGGTTTTTATCAGTTAAGTTATTCTTTTTATTATTACTGTTACTGGTTTACTCTGCCAATTAGGATTTCATAAGTTATGTTTCTAAAGTTTGCAATGATAAACCTTACTTTTTATCAGCATATAATCATAGATAAATTCATTCCTTTTAATTAATTCATATTCATGCCATAAATTCATCCATTTGTCAATACAAAATTGCCAGTAAATATTGATCCTAGATTGGCCATTAAAGTCTGTGGATATGAGGTATAGTATTAAATACAATTTCTCTATCCAGTTATCTTCCCTGGTAGCTCAGATGATAAAGAATCCGCCTGCAATGCGGGAAACCTGAGTTAGATCCCTGGGTTGGGAAAATCCCCTGGAGAAGGACATGGCAACCCGCTTCAGTATTCTTGCCTGGAGAATCCCTAAGGACAGAGATGCTTGGCTGGCTGCAGTCCATAGGATCACAAAGAATCAGACATGACTGAGCGACTAAGTACATCCAGTTATCAGTATAGTCTAATTCTGTCACACTCTATGTAAATAAGAATATATCCCTATCTCTATATTTAAAATTTAAAACTAATTTGTGATAAAGCCATGATGATATTTGAACTCTGTTTCAAAAAATTTGTTGGATATTGCAGTTAGCTCAGTGTATGGGGAAAAAATTTGTTGACACAGAATTTGTGAGTTAATTCAGTATAAATAACAGATTGTACAATCTGATTCAAATTATAAAATAGTTGGTTGTAAAACTAATCTAATTCTGAATATTGTATTGCAGTAAATAATGTTTTGCTATCTTAAGTCTGGAAAAATAATAGAGCTTTCTCCTTCAGTTATTTCATATTCTATTTAAGCTGCTTCAGAATCTTTTCGGATAGATGAAATGTATTATTTCCTTTTAAAAATATTATGGTTTGTATTAGAGTGCTCGACAGAAACCAGATTATAACCCAGAGGATCCACATTTTTAAAGAACTAATGGTATTTTAATTTTAAAGATGCAAAGGGGGGAAAGGGCCTTTGTTTTGATTGGAAGAGGCTGTGAGGGCAAAGGAGTGTACAAGAGCATAAACACAGTAGTTTATAAGCCCTTTATTTTTATAAAAGGCCAGTTATTATCTCTGTGCCTCAGTTTCCAAAACAGGAAGTAAGGGAACTCTTGTCAATGACCTGCAGTGCCCCTTCCTTCTAGAATCTCTCCATCATTCTGTGACTCGTTTCAAGTCAAATAGAGTAGAAAATAAGGTTTTTGGAACAGATATCTGAAACCATTTTTTTTCTTCGTTGTAGAGAAATAGAGAGACAGGATATGGGCCTGAATACAAGCTAGCAGAATAAGGCTGCTAGGCCTCAAAAGTGTGGCCAGCTGAGAACAAGGGCTGCTTAGTGTTTCAACTGCTAGCAATTAGGAGTTTATATAAAACTAGGTACTTCCAGGGCATGAAAATACCAACTAAGAGCTTCTTTTATAGCTGAGCAAGGTTGATTAGGAAGTGACTGGTACAAGTGAGGTAGTGATAAGTGTGCCAAATTTTGTTTGCCAGTGTTCTAAACATTGCTGGGCACGCTCTCTCTCTATGATGTAAATGGCCACATCTCTTCAAGCTCACCCTCTTTGTCTTCTCTACTCTGTTTATCATTGACCTACTGGCTCTTGGATCATCTGTTTCAGTCTTTGATCCCTCTTTATATTCTCCCTTTTTGAATGTGAGTGCTCTCCAAGAGTCAGCCCTGTTAATTCTTGCTGCTTTTCACTTTATGATTTTCCCACAAGAATTTCACTCAATTCCATAGACACAGATATTAACCTATACGTAGATTCTGTCTCATCCCAATGCTATTTTCTGATGTAAATTTGCTTGTTATTGCCCAGATGACCTCTCTTTATGACCACTCACTACTTTCAGGATCCAGTTCAGATCATTTAATGTAGCAGTCTTTACAACTCCGGCCTCTGTTCAGTTTTCTGGTCTCATCACTCACTGTTTGATGCCATCTTTCATGAAGTGGCTTAGATTCACTGACCTTGTTTCTGTTTTTATTTTTTTAATGCATTTTGCTTTCTCTAGCCCAAAAAGCTGTTGAACCTACTGGGAATGCATTTTCCTTTCTTCAGGTTCCAGCTTAGATGTCTTACTTTCTAGTATTGTTATATGACTGCCATCCTCTCACACACATGCATCTCTGTTGAACTAATCATATCAACATACTTTTTGTAACTCTGCATTTGACCTGTTAGAATCTAAGTTCTCTAAATAAGAGATTTATGACTCCTTGTCTGTTGTTCTAGCCTGGTGCTAAGTGTGGCGCTTCTAGAAGGCAGACAGTAATCATAATATTTGTTGAGTAGTTGAACAGACTAGTGATGATCTGTATCCTTTCGTACATTTCTCTAACTTCTGAAAACTAAATTCATAATTTTGCCACCTGAAACTGCTTTTTTTTCCCCTGTAGTTCTCTTGCATGGTTATTGGTAATCCACATTTGTCAAGCTGTGAAAGCTAAAAATCAGAATGATTTTTCAAGTTCTCTTTACTCTCTTTCAGTCTCTGTTTGCAAATATATAAATATCAACCTGATTGCTTAGCTTAATTTTGTTTTTAAAGAAATAATTAGCTTAAAACCTTTAAAAATCATGACATTTCTAATAAAATCATGGATTTCTTTCTCTTTCAAAATGGCAGATTTGCTGATCCTAGGCCAAAATACCTGATGCCAGAATTAGAAATTGAGTTGTTGACAACAACTGAAACTAAGTAACAACTTCCCCTATTAGAGGAGGTATGTCTTCTACATTTATTAATAGCCAGAAAACTCATTCAGCTCATGTACTCAGTCATATTACCTGCCTGGCAAGTAAATGATATGCTGTCTTCTAAAACACTTCAGTGTATAACCCTAGCTTTATCCAATTCTCTATATTGGCAGATTTTACTTTTTAACTAGATTTGATTATGTGATTTTTTTTGCTAAACTTTAAGGCTTCCTTGATAGCTCAGGTGGTAAAGAATCTGCCTGCAGTGCAGGAGACCCTGGTTTGATTCCTGGGTTGGAAAGATCTGCTGGAGAAGGGATAGACAACCCACTCTAGTATTCTTGGGCTTCCCTTGTGGCTCAGCTGGTAAAGAATCTGCCTTCAATGTGGAAGACCTGAGTTCTATCCCTGGGTTGGGAAGATCCCCTAGAGAAGAGAAAAGCTACCATTCTAGTATTCTGACCTAGAGAATTCCATGGACTACAGTCCATGGGACCCTAAAGAGTTGGATACAACTGAGCCACTTTCACTTTGCTTAATACTCTTCAGTGGCTTTCTGTTTTTTCCCCACTTTCCAGAACATAAACTACAGTATAAATAACATAGCTTCCAGAAACCAGAACAGGAGGACCAAAATTGTAACACTTTTCTTGGGCAGAGCAGATAAAAGAATGAGTTAGCATCATAACAACTGAAGAACTGAACTGTCATTTGTTTAAAAAAAAGGCTTGAGTTTCATATGATTATTGATATAGAAGTGTTTGTGATTAGAGTTGCTGGATACTCCAGTTATTTTTAACAAGTTGTTGGAAATACCAATTTCTATGGGATGTTTCTTCATTTTAAAGACTGATCAATTTTAGTTCTAATATTAATAGTTCTCAGCCCTGATCCTAAACCAAGATATCTCATGAAGGGTCTGAAGGACTCAGTTTGGAGAATTTGTTAAATGCAAATTTATAAAATCTTCAAAAATTCAATGAATTTTGGTTTGAGCCCAGACATCTGCATTTCATCAACAGTTCTTGATTCTGATGCAAGTGGCCCAAATGCTGTACTGACTTATCTGTCTTTAGATTTCTAGTCTTCCTGTTTTCTTTCATAGGACTTCTTTACCTGAAACCTTTTAGTTAAAGAGGGGAGTATGAATTTGTGTAGTGAGATTGGTCCATCACCAGAAGAGTCTTTCTAGCATATTCCTTAATAACTTTGAGGAGGGCTTTTTTGTATCACTGTTCTGAGCTGGCTCTCAGTTTACGGTGTTGGAGTTTTTTTTGTTTATTAGGTGTATCAATCTGAATTAATCGGCTTATGCTGCAGTAACAACTCTCAACTCAAAACATGTTTTGTTTCTTTCTTATTTATCTTGTTCATGACCCAGTGCTGTCCACTGAGGTGGGACAGGTGTGTAGAGACTGGGCTGTCCTACTTCATCCTCTCTTAGGCTCTTAGGCTGAGGGATCTACAGCATCTAAAATACTACTTGTCACTGTGACAAGAAAAAGATGTGATCAGGAGCAAATTGTCACTTGAAGTTTCTGCCTAGATGTGACACAAAAATCACATCTCAATTTTTTGCTCAAAGGAAAGCATATAGACTTGCTTAACTTCATGGGGTCAGAGATATACAACTCTAACATTTAATTAGAAGCAGAAGAATTGGAGAATTTGGCAGCTTAATGACATTGTTCTTAAGGAGAAGTACCCATTTCTTAGATGTCACTCATATTTAGTAGTGACAGATAATATGTACCACTTGGTGATACAGGTCATATTTTATTTTAAGATATAATTCAGGAGCTATGTTTTGTGGTTAACATGCTTAGCGTGTTTATGAGTTAACTGTTATGCTGGTTTGACAGATTGACTTGATATATCTTCAAAACCTTCTTCCCCAGCTCCAAGGCATAAAGAGGTTTGCTGTTTGGGCTGGAAAGCCAGAGCTTGAATTGCAGGGATTTAAGAGGAGGTCATCTTTGAAGTGTTAGCCTGCAATCTCTGTGCCAGAGAGAGTGGAATTAAATGGATGAGGAGCAGAGGCCTTGTCTTTCTAGTTTGCTACTATGTCTTCAGTGCCTGGCAGAATACCTGGAATTCACTGTCAACTGACTATTTATATGAATCCAATGCTCATATACATACAAATACATAGACACATCGATACTTTGGGTAGTTCCTTACTTTGGGTTCTGGTATACATTTTAGGCATTTAACAGTGAGTTTTATCTTTAAATATCAGTAATTTTGACCTCCAGCATTTCTTAAAATGGGTCACTCTTCTCAGAAACAATATTGATTGATATATAGGTTCAGTTGCTGTGCTCGACCTTAAATTCACTAACACATAGAATTAGAGTTGTCAGGATGATCTTGGATTTAATATAGTGAGAGGACTAATTCAGTGGCCTTTGCTGTTGCTGAATTGGGGGGACTGTATATGGGATGATTGTGAACCAAGGTACTATTGTCTGTAGGGCATTCAGCACTGAATTGTAACCCCAAAATGAGAACACTTGATGAGCCAGTGATAGAAATAAAAACCAAACTACAAAAATATATTTCATAGGGAGGTGGGCTCAGGATGGGGAACACATGTACACCCATGGCTGATTCATGTCAATGTATGGCAAAACCACTACAATATTGTAGAGTAATTAGCCTCCAATTAAAATAAATAAAATTTTTAAAAAGATAATATATATATATATATATATATTTCATAAGCCTGAGTAGCATAAATATAAATATTTTTCTGTGTTGAGATTGGGCTTCCCTGGTGCCTCAGATTGGTGAAGAATTTGCCGACAATGCAGGAGACTCAGGTTTGTTACTTGGGTCAGGAAGATCCCTTGGAGAAGGGAATGGCAACTCACTCCAATATTCTTGCCTGGAGAATTCCATGGACAGAGTAACCTGGCAGGCTACAGTCCATGGGGTCGCAAAGAGCTGAATATGACTGAGCAACTGACTCTTTATGTTATGATTATGCAAAGCCATCATTAGTTTCATATGGATAGTTTAAAATGTTCAGTTATGTTACAGAGACTATCTAATGACATTATAACATGATCCTGATTATCAGTAATCAATAATAATAATATCTGACATGTTCTGAGTATGAGGTAGTGTGCTAAACAGCTTAACTATGATTTAATACTCATTATTAGTCCCACAGGTAGTAATTTGATGATCTCCACTTTTTTTCTCTCATTATGAAAATGAGAGCCAGAGACCAATTATTTGCCCTTCATCACATAATTATTTTGTGATAGAGTGTGCATTCTGACCAATGAATGTTTCTCCAGAACCTTTATCTGATAAATCAGGAATCAAGAACCCCAAAACCAACAGAGGCAGTGAATTGCAATGAAAATATCTCTGCTCTGGGGGCCCAGTTTAAATGCTTCTGGAAGGTGAGGGATGGTTGGCAATCTCACACATTTATTTGATTAGGGGAGTCTCATTATCATATTTCTTGGACAATTTTGACTTTGACACATACCTTGAATTGGATCTGAGTTCACATACAAAAGGACAGAAAGGACATTGATTATTCAATCAACGTACAATCTCTTAGGACATTGGTGAATTGAAGCCAGAAGCTTTGGTTCTCTGCTGGGTTTACCCCTTACTTGATGTGAATCATAGCTTTTGCTTTTTATTATGCTAAAGAATAACTAAAGAATGTGACAGAAGAAGACCATGTGATTTAGATAAATCATTTCAGCATTGCTTGATACATAATAGATTGGCAGTTAGATTATTTGTGGAATTAATAATACAGTGATGCAATCAGCAGACTTTATTTTATTGAGCTCCAAAATCACTGCAGATGGTGACTGCAGCCATGGAATTCAAAGACGCTTACTCCTTGGAAGAAAAGTTATGACCAACCTAGACAGCACAGTGAAAAGCAGAGACATTACTTTGCCAACAAAGGTCCATCTAGTCAAGGCTATGGTTTTTCCAGTAGTCATGTATAGATGCGAGAGTTGGACTGTGAAAAAGGCTGAGTGCCAAAGAATTGATGCTTTTGAATTGTGGTGTTGGAGAAGACTCTTGAGAGTCCCTTGGAATGCAAGGAGATCCAACCAGAACATTCTAGAGGAGATCAGCCCTGATTGTTCTTTAGAAAGAATGATGCTGAAGCTGAAACTCCAGTACTTTGGTCACCTCACACGAAGAGTTGACTCATTGGAAAAGACTCTGATGCTGGGAGGCATTGGGGACAGGAGGAGAAGGGGATGACAGAGGATGAGATGGCTGGATGGCATCACTGACTCAATGAACGTGAGTCTGAGTGAACTCTGGGAGTTAGTGATGGACAGGGAGGCCTGGCGTGCTGCGATTCATGGGGTCGCAAAAAGTCAGACACGACTGAGCGACTGAACTGAACTAAACTGAACTGAACTGATACAATCAGTCATATAAATTTCAGCTTTGAAAAACGTCAGAACCCTTTCTCTGAGATGCACTTTCTGAACTGAACTGACAGTGTATCCAGGGTTTCCCAGGTGGCGCTAGTGATAAAGAACCTGCCTGCCAATGCAGGAGACACAAGAGATGCCAGTTAGATCTGTGGGTTTGCAAGATCCCCTGGACTAGAGCATGGCAACCCACTCCAGTATTGCTCGTGCCTGGAAAATCTTCTGAACAGAGGAGTATGGTGGGCTATGGTCCATAAGGTCGCAAAGAGTCAGACACGATTGAAGCAACTTACAAGTCTGATAAGCCTAGGTTTGTATTCTGGTCTGAAAAATCTATGGTGTTAGTATATACTAGTTTTACCTTCTCTGAGCCTCAGTTTCTGCATAGACAAAATAGGTATAAAATAACCAACATTCCTAAGAATGTTAAAAATATCAAGGGAAATTAAGTGTGTAATGTTCCCATGAAAATACATGTCATATGGCAGCCAACTTCCCTGCTCCCTTTTGATTCTTGCAAATATGTTATAATGTGGAGATTTGCTTACAGCTTAGGAAATAATGAATTTAAATGGGAGATCCTTTAAAAACAAGAAATGAGTAGTGATTTTTTTTCTAACAGAATTCTTCAAACTGGGTGATCTTTAACTACTTACCCTAGGTTAACTATGATTAAACGTCTCCTTTTGAGGGATGCCTTTCCAGCTTGTTGCAGAAGTTTGTCATAATCTGCAAATGGCATGATATTCTTTGCCACACATTGGAATTACATTAAAGCTTGGTTTCAAGATTACATGAAGAAGTATAAAACAAAACAAGGGAATACAGTGTTTCTGAGAAACCACGAGTAGACAAATTATAGTCTACTTTCTTATGACTTTTCTTTGGAAATTCACACTCCCTTAAATATGTTGCATCTCCTGGGTGTAGACGTAATTAAACATTAATGGTATAACAACTTAAAGGATTTCTATTAGGCTTCAAATCATAATTACATATGATTTCTTCAAACCTTAAAAAAATAACATTTAAATGATTGAAAGTATTTTACAATAGCCAATTTTTAAGACTTGTTAACACAACTACTGTTTAAGATAGAATTCTAAGATAGTCCCCACAATTCCTGCTGCCTCTTTTATAAGTCCTTTGTAATCCTTGGAACTATGAAGGCAACAATCCCATCATTAAGTTTTGTTATATGGCATTTTGCTTTAATAAAGGGAAGCTATCTGGGAGGGCCTGACATAATCAGGTTGTTGTTGTTCAGTTGCTCATTCATTTCGGACTCTTTGTAAACCCATGGACTGCAGCATATCAGGCTTCCATGTCTTTCACCATCTCCTGGAGCTTGTTCAAATTCATGTCCAATGAGTCAGTGATGCTATTTAACAATCTCATCCTTGAATGTAATCATATGAGCCCTTTAATCTGGTTCCAGAGGTCAGAGATGGTCAGAGATGGAGAAGTTGGAGCAATTTGAAATACAAAAGGAATTTGATGTGAAGGAGATTCTTCACTGCTGGAAAGGGCCATGCAGCAAGGAATGTTGACAACCTCTAGGAGATTAGGCATGGCAGCCAGCAGGAAATGGGGACCTTTATTTTACAGGTGCAAGGAACTGAATTTGGTCAAAAGTTTGAATGAGTTTGGAAGCTGATCCTTCCCCAGAGTATCCAGAAGGGAACACCCTAGACAGAGAATCTAGCTGTGCCAAGCTGGATTTGCTAAAGCTCTTCAGAGCTAAAGCTCTGAAGTTTGTAATAGTTTGTTGCATACCTGTGTACTAAGTTGCTTCAGTAGTGTTAGACTCTTTGTGACCCTGAAATGTAGCCCACCAGTCTCCTCTGTCCATGGGATTCTTCAGGAAAGAATATTGGAGTAGGTTGCTGTGCTCTCTACAGAGAATCTTCCCATCCTGGGGATCAAACCACATCTCTTATGTCTCCTGCATTGACAGGTGGGTTCTTTACCATTAGCACCACCTGAGAAGCCCTTACACACAATAAAACTAAGGAATACATAATATGGTCCACAGATAGCTTGAAGTATGTGTGTGCTTAGTTTCTCAGTTGTGTCTGACTCTTTGTGACCCTTTGGACTGTAGCCCGCCAGGCTCCTCTGTCCATGGGATTCTCCAGGTGAGAATACTGGAGTGAGTTGCCATGCCCTCCTCCAGGGGATAGTCTCCACCCAGGGATGGAACTTAGGTCTCCAGCAATGCAGGTAGATTCTTTACCATCTGAGCCACCAGGGAAATTGATAAAATGAATACAGTTGCTATTATTCATTTAAAATGTATCATTTTTTTCCTCAGTGTTTAGTCTATGCCAAGCACAGTACACATTCCAGACATCATTTCATTTAATTCTTATAAGAACATAGTCAGATGAGCATTCTGAGCCCATCTGTAAGAAAAACTGTAGCATGTGCAATCTACGACTTATACACAGGTTCACAAAATTTGAGTATAACTCAAATTTGAACCTGTATTTTTCTAAGTTTTGGCATCTTGTGTGGTTAGTTATTTCTGACTCTTTGTAACAGTGGGCTCCTGCCGGACTCTTCCATCCATGGAGTTTTCTAGGCGAGAATACTGTAGCAGTTTGCCATTCCTCATCCAGGGGATCTTCCTGACTCAGGGATCAAATCTTTGTCTCTGTGTCTCCTGCATTGGCAGGCAGATTCTTTACCACTGCACCACCTGGGAAACGTCTTACATGTCCCTTAATTGTGTAGGAATGAACATTTCATGGAGCTGATAACAGGCCATCTACAGGATAAGATATGCCATTGATGTGACACTTGATATACAAGATACTTTATTTATGAGCCCTTGGCAAGAGATAAAGAAATTTCATTTTAGTTTTTATGTGACAAGATTACCGGCTGTGGGTATTGTAGTTTTAAACCATTGTACATGAATGCGTTTTTTCCTTTACATTTGTCCTGGAAAAGTTGAGTTATTTCCAACAATGTATTTTAGATGTCAGGTATGGGCTCAAAATTGTCATTAATACAAATTAAATTATATATTATAAAGTGAATGACTTTTCAAGTACATTATTGATAGCTTCATAATGTTTAATTTTATTTTTGTCACTCTTGCCTATATTGAATAGGTGTCTTTTAAAACCATTGTAGGGTTGTTACTGTTCTTGTATCTTTATTAAATGTCTTTGGAAATATCTCAGAATATTAACTTTATAGCTGAAAGGCTAAACTGTTACACACTGGAAATTCTATATAATAAAATTAATTTTATTCTTTAAGCCTTCCATTGCTAAATTGTTCCTTAAATTAGTTTTATATCATTACATATTCTCAAGTAGGCCATTATCTTGTCATATTTTTTAGTTAGTGTTAGTGTGTTTCTGCCTCTCTTCTCTCTGATGACCTCTTTTCTTTCTCCTTTAATGTGTGGAGCTATTTCTTGCCTACATTTTCACTCCTTAGAGTGGTCTCATCTTTTTCCAGGTTCATCTGGCCTTGTGTGTAAATGTTTCTAAAGTCTTTTCTTAGTTTAGAGACCTCGGCAGGGTGTGACCATCTCCTGGCTGTCCATTAATCTTACTGATTAGCTGTTTCCACTAATTCTTTTTTTTTTTTTTACATTGAAGATTGAGGCTTCCCTGGTGGTTCAGATGATAAAGAATCTACCTGCAGTGCAGGAGACCCAGGTTCAATTCTCAGACCGGAAAGATCCCCTGGAGAAGGGAATGGCTACCCATTACAATATTCTTGCCTGGAGAATTCCATGCACAGAGGAGTTTGGTGGCTATAATTTATGCAGTTGCAAAGAATCAGACATGAGTGAGAGACTAACATTTTCACTCACTTAACATGTTTAGTTTACAACATTGTGTTAGTTTCAAGTGTACAGCAAATTTATTCAGTTATACATTGTTATATATACATAGGTATGCATACATATATAGAGAGATAATTCTTTTTCAGATTGCTTTCCATTATAAGTTATTACAGGATGCTGAGTATAGTTCCCTGTGCTCTACAGTAGGCCCTTGTTGTTTACCTGTTTTATATATATAGTAATACATAGAGAGAACTAATTCTTAATATTCCCCCTGCCACTTATCTTCTCTCTGACATATTGAAATACTTTATTCTTTCATTCCCCACATTCATTATCCATCCCTTATCATCTCTCTTATTTACAGTAAATAGTTTTATTCATTTTCAGAAACATCTGCTTTGGGATATGCCTTGTAGGTAATGGAAATATAACTTGTTAGACAAAATGAAGTGAGAGAGAAAAATAAGGGTTGTCTCAAAGGTTTTTGATGTAGGCAAATGGGTACAAACTGCTTAATTTTACTTAAATAGGGAAGACGTGCTTTCTGTACATGTCTTAGCTTCCTGAGTAGATTATTAATTTCTCGAATCATAGGAACTAAGTCATAACTGTTTATCTGCACATCACTTAATAAAATCCTGCAGAGAATATCAGTCAGTAAATGCTTAGTAATTGAATAAACCATTTTAACTTCATCATCGTTTATCCTTTTGCAAACCATTGCTTTACTGCATGTAAGTCTGCTAAGACTTTACTTTCTCTTCTTTTAATAATGATCTGAGTGTCTGTAAGCAGACAGTTACAATCATTAAAATTTTAGAAACAATACCAATGCTTAGTAGCTGTTTGTGGTTTTGTTACAATGATTTCATCTACATATTTTTAATCTTAGTTCTATTTCCAAACTATGCTTTTCTTGTTGGATGGAATGTAAGTGAACCTGTACCATGCAAAATAGTGTTTTGTGTTTATCTTAAGTTTATTTTTTCAAGCTTTAAGGAGTGTTGTCTTTATTACTTTTGGAGCTCCTGAATGAATCAAGAGTCCCAAGGAACCAGAAGACATTTTATTTAGTTTCACTGCTCCCAGAAGTAGGAGGACAGCAGGGAATCTTCTTTGACCAGTAGATGTTCTTCTTTCTGTCCCTCTATTTTTAGGGATGTTAGTGGAGCTCCCACACTGCTCCTAGAAATCTAACATGCTCTCATGTATCATTTTATTAATATAATATCAAAATAAAAATCACTGTGGGAGGTGTCTTTCCATGTTTAAAGTAATTATTTTTGAAAACAATAGAATTCTGAACAATGACAGAATTTACCAAAACTTTTGAAAAACTGCTGTTGTTGTTTAGTCACTAAGCTATATCCAGCTGTTTGCTATCCCACGGACTGTATGGAAATTTCCAGGCAAGAATACTGGAGTGGGTTGCCATTTCCTTCTCCAGGGGATCTTTCTGACCCGGGAATCCAGTCCACATCTCCTGCATTGAAGATGGATTCTTTACTGCTGAGCTACTTTAAAAATATTGTTGTTCTTGTTGTTCAATTGCTAAGTCATGTGCAACTCTTTGCAAGCCCATGACTGAAGCCTCTCTAGTTTCCCTGCTCTTCACTATCTCCTGGAGTTCATTCAAATTCATGTCCATTAAGTCGGATATACTATCTAACCACCTCATCCTGTGCCACCCTCTTCTCCTCTTTCCTTCAATCTTTCCCAGCCTCAGGGTCTTTTCCAGTGAGTCAGCTTTTGCATCACGTGGCCAAAGTATTGGAGCTTCAGCATCAGACCTTCCAGTGAGGGACTGATTTCCCTTAGGATTGACTAGTTTGATCTCCTACAGGCCAGGGGACTCTCAAGAGCCTTCTCCAGCAAAATGATTCGAAAGTATCAGTTCTTCAGCTCTCAGCCTTTTTATGGTTTAGCTCTCATATCTGTTCATTACTACTGAAAAAACCATAGCTTTGACTGTATGGACCTTTGTCAGCAAAGTGATCTCTGACTTTTAATACCCTGTCTAGGTTTGGCATTGCTTTTCTTCCAAGGAGCAAACATCTTTTAATTTCATGGCTGCACTTACTGTCAGCAGTGAATTTGGAACACAGGATAATAAAATCTGTCGCTGCTTCCACTTTTTCCTCTACTTGGTGCGTTAAAAACATATTAGAAACAGGCAATTGTAGATGTGTTGTTTCAGCAGCACACTGAGTAAAGAAAGATATGACACCTTTCAATCGTCTGCTAATATATGATGGTTCCAACAGTGTCTTTTCTAGGATCCTCCAGTGATTGTCATGAGTATCATGTGTCCACAATTGATAGTGGGCCCTAAATTTTCAAAGAATGTTAAGTCCCATTAAAATTTAGTTTGAGATTATCTTTTTAAATTTAGAGTGAGTGATTTGCATTAGATTTTACAAGAGAAATGGAGAGAGTGTGCCAGAAAATGTCAAGCCCCATAAGGATTTTTGTTTTGGAAATATCTATGTAAATTTTCAGAGAGTGACTTTCATTAGATTTTATAACATAAATGGGCGATTTTTGGTCAACTTGGGCAAACCAGTGTTTGATAGACTTTGGGCCAGGAGGAAAATAATTTAGTTAGTACCTTTACTACATATTGTCTTTATGACCTCATGTACACTATAATATTTAAGTTTCTGTTTTGAAGTGAAGACAAAATTGCAGATCATCACATTTGTAAATAACAAGCATGTGTTTTGATAGCTGAATGAATATATTAAGATAAGGAGCTATGTTTGATAGTTATCCATTATGTGTGAAAACAATTCATCAGTCCTTATGTAGAGAACATTAATGTGGCCATGAAAAATGGATCGGTCGCAGATGGTTCAATAGGATTTCAAATGGACAGTTCTAACAAGTAATCAAGCTAGTACATAAGATCCTCATAACTGGCCTGGCATGTATTGAAAGACTCTGTTAGAAAAGTGTGTAAAGAGTTCCCTCTGAGTTGCATCTAGACCAGTTGCATTGGAAACAGTGGTTTTGCATGGGCTTAGGGGCAAGAGTGTTCCAGTGTAGCCATTTCTATACTAGAACCAACCAAACAAACATATGTGCCTAGAATTATTAACTAGCTGATATGTGTAGCTGAGAAATGATTAGAATATTCTTAAGGAAATACCAATGCTTTTTTGTCAACACTCTTGCTGACTTCATAGATGGTTTTATTCATCAGTGTCCTACTGCCACATAGAAGACCATGAGAAAATAATGTTTCCCATATGGCCTACCACAATCCAGTTGAAAGTACAATATGCAAAGGATATTTTACCTGAATGTTGCAAACAAAACATACACAAAAATGAAAGCCCTGTGCTTTCAAAGCACAAAAATTCAATTCCTCCTGACACAGCATAGCACATTAAGCAACAGTATCTTCTAAGATGCTGAGTGTAGGGTTTGAGAGTAGAATTTAGAAATCAGAATTTATGGCATATTTTCTTGTTATAATTACCATTGCATCATTGGGCATCTTGAATGAAGCTCAGGGACAATCATAGTGAAAAAAGAACTGTATTAATAGCAATATTTACTCAGTTTGAGTTGACATAATTCCCTAAATGCAGCAAAGAACCACCATCGTCATCATCATCACTATCACTTAGTGAGTGCTTACTATATTCTGAGTACTACTGTAAGTACATCTTATATACCAGCCCATTCACTCCTGAGCCTGACCTTAGGTTGTTGAACTCTTTCCAATTTTATAGAAGGAAATCTCCATGAACACAGTTGATTCATATGTGAGCACATTGTGTGTCCTCACATCCTAGCTTAGTACCTAGTACACAATATATTATCATTAAATATTAGTTGGGTTCACAATTGAGGAAACTGAGGCACTGAGAGATTAAATAACTTGCCCAATATTATACAGCACTTTCACAGCATCATCTTTCAGGATTTGAAATAGCTCAACTGGAATTCCATCACCTTCACGAGCTTTGTTTATAGTGATGCTTTCTAAGGCCCACTTGGCTTCACATTCCAGGATGTCTGGCTCTAGGTGAGTGATCACACTATCATGATTATCTGGGTTGTGAAGATCTTCTCTGTACAGGTCTTCTGTGTATTCTTGCCACCTCTTCTTAATATCTTATGCTTCTGTTAGGTCCATACCATTTCTGTCCTTTATCGAGCCCATCTTTGCATGAAATGTTCCCTTGGTATCTCTGATTTTCTTGAAGAGATCTCTAGTCTTTCCCATTTTGTTGTTTTCCTCTATTTCTTTGCATTGATTGCTGAGGAAGGCTTTCTTATCTCTCCTTGCTATTCTTTGGACCTCTGCATTCTGATGTGTATATATTTCCTTTTCTCCTTTGCTTTTCACTTCTCTTCTTTTCACAGCTATTTGTAAGGCCTCCCCAGACAGCCATTTTGATTTTTTGCATTTATTTTCCATGGGGATGGTTTTGATCCCTGTCTTCTGTACAATGTCACGAACCTCAGTCCATAGTTCATCAGGGACTCTAACAGATCTAGGCCCTTAAATCTATTTCTCACTTCCACTGTATAATCATAAGAGATTTGATTTAGGTCATACCTGAATGGTCTAGTGGTTTTCCCTACTTGCTTCAATTTAAGTCTGAACTTGGCAATAAAGAGTTCATAATCTGAGTGACAGAATGATCTCTGTTCATTTCCAAGGCAAACCATTCAATATCACAGGAATCCAAGTCTATGCCCCAACCAGTAACACTGAAGAAGCTGAAGTTGAGCAGTTCTATGAAGACCTATCAGACCTTTTAGAACTAACACCCCAAAAAGATTTCCTTTTCATTATAGGGGGCTTGAATGCAAAAGTAGGAAGTCAAGAAACATCTGGAGTAACCAGGCAAGTTTGGCCTTGGAATACTGAATGAAGCAGGGCAAAAACTAATAGAGTTTTGCCAAGATAATGTACTGGTCATAGCAAACACCCTCTTCCAACAACACAAGAGAAGACTCTACACATGGACATCACCAGATGGTCAACACCAAAATCAGTTTGATTATATTCTTTACAGCCAAAGATGGAGAAGCTCTATTCAGTCAACAAAAACAAGATCAGGAGCTTACTGTGGCTCAGATTATGAACTCCTTATTGTCAAATTCAGACTTAAATTGACCTAAATCAAATCTCTTATGATTATACAGTGGAAGTGAGAAATAGATTTAGGGTGCTAGATCTGATAGATAGAGTCCCTGATGAACTATGGACTGAGGTTCGTGACATTGTACAGAAGACAGGGATCAAAACCATCCCCATGGAAAATAAATGCAAAAATGCAAAATGGCTGTCTAGGGAGGCCTTACAAATAGCTGTGAAAAGAAAAGGAGAGAAGGAAATATATACACACCAGAATGCAGAGGCCCAAAGAATAGCAAGGAGAGATAAGAAAGCCTTCCTCAGTGATCAGTGCAAAGAAATAGAGGAAAATAACAGAATGGGAAAGACTAGAGATCTCTTCAAGAAAATCAGAGATACCAAGGGAACATTTCATGCAAAGATGGGCTCGATAAAGGACAGAAATGGTATGGACCTAACAGAAGCAGAAGATATTGAGAAGAGGTGGCAAGAATACACAGAAGACCTGTACAGAGAAGATCTTCACAACCCAGATAATTATGATAGTGTGATCACTCACCTAGAGCCAGACATCCTGGAATGTGAAGCCAAGTGGGCCTTAGAAAGCATCACTATAAACAAAGCTCGTGAAGGTGATGGAATTCCAGTTGAGCTATTTCAAGTCCTGAAAGATGATGCTGTGAAAGTGCTGCACTCAATATGCCAACAAATTTGGAAAACTCAGCAGTGGCCACAGGACTGGAAAAGGTCAGTTTTTATTCCAATCCCAAAGAAAGGCAATGCCAAAGCATGCTCAAACTACTGCACAATTACACTCATCTCACACGTTAGTAAAGTAATGATCAAAATTCTCCAAGCAAAGCTTCAGCAATACGTGAACCATGAACTTCCTGATGTTCAAGCTGGTTTTAGAAAAAGCAGAGGAACCAGAGATCAAATTGCCAACATCTGCTCGATCATGGATAAAGAAAGAGAATTCCAGAAAAACATCTATTTCTGCTTTATTGACTATGCCAAAGCCTTTGACTGTGTGGAACACAATAACCTGTGGACATTTCTGAAAGAGATGGGAATATCAGACCACCTAACCTGCCTATTGAGAAACCTGTACTTGAGTCAGGAAGCAACAGTTAGAATTGGACATGGAACAGACTGGTTCCAAATAGGAAAAGAAGTACATCAAGGCTGTATATTGTCACCCTGCTTGTTTAACTTATATGCAGAGTACATCATGAGAAACGCTGGGCTGGAAGAAGCACAAGCCAGAATCACGATTGCCAGGAGAAATATCAATAACCTCAGATATGGAGATGACACCACCCTTATGGCAGAAAGTGAAGAGGAACCAAAAAAGTCTCTTGATGAAGAGGAGAGTGAAAAAGTTGGCTTAAACATCAATATTCAAAAAATGAAGATCATGGCATCCTTCCTATCACTTCATGGGAAATAAATGGGGAAATAGTGTCAAACTTTATTTTTAGGGGGCTCCAAAATCACTGCAGATGGTGATTGCAGCCATGAAATTAAAGGATGCCTACTCCTTGGAAGGAAAGTTATGCCTAACCTAGATAGCATATTGAATAGCAGAGACATTCGTTTGCCAACAAAGGTCCATCTAGTCAAGGCTATGGTTTTTCCAGTAGTCATGTATGGATGTGAGAGTTGGACTATAAAGAAAGCTGAGCACCAAAGAATTGATGCTTTTGAACTGTGGTACTGGAGAAGACTCTTGAGAGTTCCTTGGACTGCAAGGAGATCCAGCCAGTCCATTCTAAAGGAGAACAGTCCTGGGTGTTCTTTGGAAGGACTGATGCTAAAGCTGAAACTCACTCCAATACTTTGGGCACCTCATGCGAAGAGGTGACTCATTGGAAAAGACTCTGATGCCTGGAGTGACTGGGGGCAGGAGGAGAAGGGCACAACAGAGTATGGGATGGCTGGATGACGTTATTGATTTGATGGACATGATTTTGGGTGAACTCCGGGAGTTGATGATGAACAGGAAGGCCTGGTGTGCTACAATTCATGGGTCACAAAGAGTCAGACCTGGTTGAGAGACTGAACTGCACTGAACTGAATATTATACAAAGAGAAAATGACAGAATTCATATTCAGGTCAGTCTTTAAACTTCACGTAGCCCTAGTCAACTGAAACTCAACATTTTGGGTAAAAAAGCCTATGTAAATTGCTTATCTTTAGCTGTTAAGAGTCTATGAGACTAGTATAAGACTCCTTGATTCCCCTCATAAAGTCACAGAAAACCTGGTCAAAGGAAGCAGATGAATGGAGATGAGAATATCAGTTTTATTTTTGACCAGTCTGGATTAAAAATATGGCTTGCATGTGTGGTCATGGTCAGCCTTCCTATACTTTCCCCAAGGCATATTAGGGTCTGCTGATAGACACACATTCTTCTGGTCACATTTTTATGTGTGTGGAACCCCAATAGTATAATCAAAAAAGAGACATTTTCAACTCTGTAATTGGATGACAAGCTCATGCCTGATGCCTCTGGCTCCACAGAAAGCAAGAACATAGGACATAGCTCTCCTAGGGCAGCTGGATCTTAAACCAAACATTGTGGCAGAGCTGAATACGTTCAGTTCCTTCTCCTAATCCCACTTGTCACAGTTCTCTTTCAGGGAGGCATGACTGTGTAGGGAAAGAGGCTGGAAGTGTTATTTCAATATTGTTTCCAGGAAACTGTGGGGAACAGGGAGGAATAAGAGTTCTCTCTAATACTAGATCAAACTTCTACAGGGTGGCAGTTCCTTTTGCCTCCTCAGCGTATAGAATATGATAATTCTGAAACCATTAGATTTGTTCTTGATTGTCCTTTGACAGTTGGGTTTATGTGAGTCTCAGAAGTGATTATGTGAGTCTCAGAAGTGATTTTGATATGCAAACTCGACTCCTCAAAGGCATACTTGCTTGAATAGAGCTTCCATGAACTCTGTGATTGCTTGATAAAAATTAAGGAACAGAACTGTTAGATGCCTGAAATTTGGGAAGCTGAACATTGGTGGTTGCCTGCTGCTCAGCATGTTTGCCTCCCACAAATTGCCAAGCCTATTTGTGCCTGGGCAAAAATGTGAAGAGGCAGAGGCAAGCAGGTTCTTGAGTGACAGATTTCCAGAAAGTCAATAAATTGACAAGCAGATTGACTGTGGCAAATCCACAGAGAAGGACTGGACTGGAGAATAAAAATAGAGGTCTTTGGAGAAAAGATGACAAGTAGAGCAGTAGAAAGCTGATTCTGATTTTCCAAGAGTTTTAGAATTACTAAGGTTTTTCCGAGACACACAGTAGAGCAGTGATTGAAGAAAGTGATTTTAAGAGTTTAACAGATGAATTTGAAGGAAATGGTGTTCTTTCATGAGGCATGATGTGGGTGGAAGGACAGAGTGTCGTGATCCAGTTATATGATCTTGGCACCTGATGTGAGGCACGAGATGTCACATTTCAGCAGGTTCAGTGAAGACAGAGACGAGGTATCTTGACTCTTGGAATAGGTAATATGTACATCGCTATCATGAGAATAACAAACTAGGAGCGGAAACACATTTAAGTCCAGTGGTCTGATAAACTGATGAAGTGTATATTTAGAAAGGGCTAAAACAACTTTACAATTGAACTACCATCCTAACTAACCTAGTTGATTTCAAAGTAATGCAGAAAAATATAAGTAAATTATAAACAAGGCAGAAAATGTGCTGCCTCTTAAATTGTAATACATTTTCTTCCAAACATGATCTGATAGTGCTGAGCCTAACATGGTCCTGATTATTTGAAGGCTCTTGTGCCCAGGAGGACTTTGGCAATGAGGATCAGGAATCCTACGCGTTTAAATACGCTATCCTGCAGGAAGCGCTAAAGTGAACATTTTGTACACATGAAAAACCCTTCTCTTGTTTTCTTTAATTTAATAATAACTTTGATTTAAAGAGAAATTTGAGACTCCATTTAACAAAAGTTATCTGCAGTTAAAAGTTCTACTGGGGGGAAAACAGAGCATTGCCTGACCCCAAAGGATATATTATCTCTCCAATGAGCTCACAAAGAGAGAGACAACTGCTGTTTAAGGCACCATTTAGTAAAACAATCTGTTGGAGTATTTTTAAAGCATGATGAACGTGTAATTTTTAAAAAAATATTGTTCAGGGCATTGAAATGCCAGGACTCAATGGATTGCTATTCATTCCTCCATGTTTATACCATAAGAAGCAAACAGTTACAAATATAAGGATTATTCAATAGTGGCAAAAAAGAAAATAAGAAATTGGGATTGAAGGTATTTAATATAAATTGCCAGCACTGATATGACTCACCAGGCAAATGAGAAAGCAAAGTGTTGGCGTGGGTGGAGGGTGGAGGGTGCCTTGGAAGGGAGTAGACTAGGATATTTTTATCAGAATGTGCATATTAAGAGTCTACTTAGTTCATAGCTGCCTGTATGGTATGTATAAAGTGAATTAGTGTGTTTAATTATATACAGACATCTTCTGAAGAAATTTTGGAATCTGAGATACAAATAGTCCTGGGTCTGACATAGATGGGTCAAGACTAGATGATAGATTCAAATCTGGAATAAGATAATGTGTGCATGAATATAGGCTGACTCCTAGAGTGAGAGAAATTGCAAGATGAGACCAAGTGTTTGATTCTTGAGATCAAAGCTGAATTCAAGAGGAACCACGGAGAGCAGCTGAAGTTCCACTTGTTGGCTGCTTTGCATTCTTTCAAACAGTTTCGATGATCTTTAAAAGTCACCTAGCTCTCTGGTAGCTCAGTTGATAAAGAATCTGCCTGCAATGCAGGAGACACTGGTTCAATTCTGGATCAGGAAGGTCTGTTGGAAAAGGGATAAGCTACCCACTCCAGTATTCTTGGGCTTCCCTTGTGGCTCAGCTGGTAGAGAATCTACCTGCAGTTTGAGACCTGGGTTTGATCCCTGGGTTGGAAAGATACCTTGGAGAAGGGAAAGGCTATCCACTCCAGCATTCTGGCCTATAGTCCATGGAGTTGCAAAGAGTGGGACATAACTGAATTACTTTCACTTTCACTTTCAGTTTATTTGAAAATACTGAATTTACCAGATGATTTGGATGTTGTGTTAATCAAAGGTCAAGAACAGAGGTCAGGCATTAGAGGAACTTAGGAGTAATTCTCAGGGAACCTGCAGTTTGAGACCTGGGTTTGATCCCTGGGTTGGAAAGATACCTTGGAGAAGGGAAAGGCTATCCACTCCAGCATTCTGGCCTATAGTCCATGGAGTTGCAAAGAGTGGGACATAACTGAATTACTTTCACTTTCACTTTCAGTTTATTTGAAAATACTGAATTTACCAGATGATTTGGATGTTGTGTTAATCAAAGGTCAAGAACAGAGGTCAGGCATTAGAGGAACTTAGGAGTAATTCTCAGGGAAGAATTGAGAATCATGATATGATGAAAGGAAATGAAAGGATAACACATTAAAATTCACACATTTCCTGTTTTTCTTGCTTTTCTTTCTATAGAAAATATGAGCCAGTTTCTTATTTTTGAAAGGTTTTCTAATTTAGGATTAGACTCTGGAATAACATAGTTCGTGACAATTACTTTCAGCCTCCCAGTCCAGAAATCTTATATCCTTTCCTACACATAACAGAATTTTGAATTATGTAGAACTGTGTAGTGAAACAAGAGTTTATTTTCAACACAGTGGTTAATGTCCTAGGTTTTAGTTGGACATGAGTTTCTGTCTTGGCTTTGTTCTTTATCTGCTGTGTAACCTTGGACAAGTAACACATTTTTCCAAATGTCAGCTTCGGCATTTGGAGTAATACCTAACTCCTAATGTTTTATGAGAGAAGATAAGATAATACATGAAAAACACATAGCAGAGCCCTGGCATGTAGTATATACTTGGTAAAAGCTGTTTTTCATTCATTCATTTTTTCATAAATGTATTTATTTTTAATAAGTCTTCATTGAATGTGAAGTATGTGTCAGCAATTGTTCTAATCCTATGGAATATTATGAGTGCCCCTAAGTTTACATCATTGTGAATACAGCAGAAATAAATACACATAGTGAAGAATATTATGTAGTATGACAATAAGTGATAAATGCTATGGAAAAAATAAAAATAAACAAGTAGAGCAGGGAAATGAGTAGTGGGAAAAATGAAGACAAGATGAATATTTTCCAGTTTCTATAAGGTCATTGGGCTTCCCTGGTGGCTAAGCAGTAAAGAATCTGCCTGCTAAGTGGGGGCATCGGTTCTATCCCTGGGTCAGGAAGATCCTCTGGAGAAGAAAATAACAGCCTACTCCAGTATTCTTGCCTGGGAAATCCCATGGGCAGAGGAAACAAGTGGGCTACAGTCCATGGGGTCGCAAAAGACTCACACATAACTTAGCAACTAAACAACAACAAAATAAGGTCATCAATAATGGCCTTATTGAGATGCTGCTGTTTCTATTAGTACTGAAAGAAGGTTGAGCAAGTCAACTATTAGATGTCTGGGAAAAGAACATTCTTCAGTGGGGAGGGGTGCAGTCCGTTCAATGGCTTTAAGATGGAAGTATGTCTAAAACAAGGAGGTCAAGTTGATAGAAGATGATGAAGTTAGGTATGTAATGGAGAGGATGGCTGACATCACTTACATCATTTTGTTGACCATTATAGGAGCTTTGGTTTTTCTCTGAATGAAGTGGGTCATTGTTTCAGAGTTTGAAATAGTGGTACAGTATGACTCCATTTTCTCATGTTTTATAAGACTGACTCTGAGTGATATAATGAAAATAGACAGAGGAGAGAGATGGAAGCTTGTATACTATTGTTATCCAGGTGAGAGATGACAATGTCTTGGACCAAGGTGAAAGGGGTAGAGATTTTGAAAGGTGGCAGGATTAAAAATCTATCACAGAACCAAAAGGTTTCCTGATGGATTGGATGTGGATATGAAAGAGAAAGGCAGCTCAATTCAGTCGTACAGTAGTGTCCAACTATTTGTGACCCCATGCACTGTAGCACACCAGGCCTCCCAGTCCATCACCAACTCCTGA
>SJYC01134179.1:0-26741 GCA_006408675.1 Madoqua kirkii | reverse complement strand
TTATTAGCATGGAATTTTTAAGCCAGAAAAAAATGTCTAAGTATAATTCTCTGTCTAAGTAGCTGTTGAATTTAGATTAGGTAAAATGAATATAATTACGCACAGTTCACAGAGTGATCATGAAAATGTATATAAAAATTTAACCCAGTCCATTCGTAGAGTAAATGCTTAATAGGTGATAAGTTCCTTTTATTATCATACAATGGGAATTCAAGTGATAGGAAGAGTACCTAAGGGTTGCTATATAAGTTTCTAAAAGTTCCTAATTACATGTTAGGTGTAGAGTAATCATAACATTTTCCAAAGCACACAATGTCAGGAAACAGCATCCCAATGATAGGTGATAAAGTTAATTACTTTAGGAGATTTCTTTTTTCCTGTTATACTAGTGTAGACCAAATTTATTTTTAAGAAGAAATTGATACTATCATCAAATTAGAATATCAATAAGCTCCATTTTATAAGTACAGAGTTTCTTTCTGAAACTAATCCAAGAGATTCACCGTGGCTCAACTGGGTAAAGAATCTGCCTGCAATGTGGGAGACTTGGGTTAGATCCCTGGGTTGGAAAGATCCCCTGGAGAAGGGAAAGGCTATCCACTCCAGTATTCCGACCTAGAGAATTCCATGAGCTGTATAGTCCATGGGGTCACAACTGAGATTCAGGGAAAGATAGCAAAAGTTTGTAATACTGCCAACAAGTCTCTTCATGCATTTACCTTTAGGATGTTGTAGATGAAAAATATTGGATTGTTGAATATGAGGACTGAACTCTATTAGAAACAAAAGCAATTATTTTTATGCTTTTAACATCTAAATCTGAAAACTTGCCTTAATTTTTCCCCATCTATAATTAATTTAATTCTACAGTCTACCATCACAATACTTTTCCTATGTGAAATTTATCCCAGGTTATCCATGGGTGTAAAGGTAACACTTTATCTCATATTTGAGTATGGCAGGATTTTTATGGCCTTATCCTTGATCATAATCTTCTGTGATTATCATTTTGTGATGCTTTATGAAGGTCCATATTATTTATATAGAGCAAACTATTGGGAGCTGTTGGGTCATTAGCAGAATGGGAAAACACACAGCAGTGTAACAACTCCTCATGCATTAGAAGTTAAGTTGAATGTTTCATTTGATGACATAAAAGCTTCTGGAACCAACAGAAAGGTTATTAAATACCCCAGCGATGGCAAGGACAACTTTATAGAGAAAATGTTATTTGAATTTATTTTTTAAGAACAAAGTTTAAATGAGAGGATATGTTATATAGAAGGCTTCCTCAGTGACTCAGCTGTAAAGAACCCACCTGCCAATGCAGGAGACTCAGAGACATGAGTTCCATCCCTGGGCCAGGAAGTTCTCCTAGAGAAGGAAATGACAACTGACTTCATCTTTCTTGCCTGGAAAATCCCATGGACAGAGAAGCCTGACAATCTACCTCAAAGTCGCAAATATGTCTGAAGTGAATCACCCCAAAAAACTGAAAGAAGATGATGTGAAATTGAGTATGGTTATGGCTGAGATACACCATGTGGGGCAAGATTGGGTCAGTTGGAAAGATGACAAAGATCATGAAAGAGCTGATGTGCTGTGCCATGATTTTCAAACTTGGTCTTTAGGGAAAGGATAGTCATTGAGGAAAATTCTGACCAGAGAAGAGACATCACATATGTTTTCACTAGTAGTGTCATGGAGGCTATATAGGAGTTGGTGAGACTAGAAGCAGTAAAGCTAGAAGAGGCCATTCCAAATGTCATTGCCAGTGAGGACGGAGAGGGGAGGAGAAGTCAAGAACTGTAGGAATAGAGTCAGCGGAACCTGGTCAGCAATAAAATGCCGAATATGTGGAAGAAGTTCAGACTAAGACTATAAGCTTGACAACTGACAAAATGATGGTGTCTTTTACCGAGTCTAGAAACAGAGGAAGCAGAATTTTGAATATTTGAAGCCATGGCCTACATGAGCCTTTGAAATTGTATTTTAAATGTCTGTACTTCTATTACATTTAAATACTTTTTTTCTACTCAGTAGTAAAAAAAAAGAACTGCAAAATTATTTTGCAGAGTAAATGAAAATATTGCTGTCCATAGCAGTGTTCTGTGATGATGGTGAAAAGGTCACTAAAGAAAAAATCAACTAGCATACTTTAACTTAAGCACCTTATTTTATAATAAAGAAAATGAATAGGGAAATTCTTTGAATCTCTTGTATTAGAAATATATATATATAATATGTATATGCATATATGATTTGTAGTCCTTAATGCATTAAGAATACTCCATTTATGTTGATTTATAAAATAATTCTTTATGTTAAAAAGGTAAAAGTTTACCCTTATTATATGTTGGCTTACACAATTTCTCAGTTGCTTCAGTCATGTCTCTTTGCAGTCCCAAGGACTGTATCCCGCCAGGCTCCTCTGTCCATGGAATTCTCCAGGCGAGAATACTGGAGTGGGTTGTTAGTCCCAATCTTCCTGACCCAGGGATCAAACTTGTATTTCCTGAAGGTCCTGCAATGCAGGTAGATTCTAAAGAATCCATTCCTGAGTCACTGGGGAGTTCCCATTATATACTGTGCATGAGAATATTTATTTTTAAATATGTATTGGGGGAGCAAAATGTAAATTTATATCAGCATAATTTATAAATTCTCATAATTGGTAAGCTAGTTTCTATTAGTTCTTAGAGAACAATTTAGAGAAGGGAGGAAAAGTCAAGAACTGTAGGAAATAGAGTCATTTAGAGTTGGAAATAGAGTCAAATAGAGATGGTGATTAGTAATCTCCATGTTTCTAACTAACCCAGAGACACTAGATCTCTAAAATCTGTGCCCAGGCTGCTCTTTGACCTCCTAGGGTTCTAGGGTATCTGATGTGCTCTGGATGCCATTCTTAACAGCTTGGTATGGGATGGGACACTACAATATCCTCGTAAGAGAATCTAACATGTTATAGCAAAAGTGAGAACTTCGAGAATTCTTCATTTTTTCCCTTGTCAGAGTCCCAAACTGAGCATGAAGCTGTGGCTTGATGAAACGTTACCGCGAGGAACATAAATTGCTCCTGGTACCACTAACAGCCTCCCTTTGGAAACATTCTCTCCCTTGTCTCTCAGGCAGAGGGTGTCTCTGGACTGTACTTAGTAAGCTCTGAGTAGCTCTTTGTTAATTGAACAAAACGGTCCCACTAAATCCATGAGAATCAATGAACATTCATTCTCCTCTTCCTTTTTTTGTTTGATTTGCTTTACTAGTGCTTTGGGGAGAGAAGAATGTCTTCAGCTTCCTCACGAAAGTAAGCTGAATTGTTACATATTGAAGGAAGACATTTCAAAGAGAGAGACAAATCTTCTACCTGCCAATGGTTCTAAGGACCAGAACAGTCCCAAATCCTATTGAGGATAGATAAACTCTCCAGTGATATCAAAATTAGACTGATTTGAAACCCATAATCAGTGACTGTCATGGTGGGTTATGTTTAGTCTATCCTTTGAGCACTTTGTATCCTGGCCATAAACATACAGGCAACTTGATCTTGTTTAAGTGTGCTAGTGCTAGACTCTCAGTCATATCGGACTCTTCGCAATCCCATGGACTGTAGCCCTCCAAGCTTCTTTGTCCTGGGAATTCTCCAAGCAAGAATACTGGAGTGGGTAGCCATACCCTTCTCTAGGGGATCTTCTTGACACGGGGACTGAACCTGGGTCTGCCATATTGCAGGCAGATTCTTTACCATCTGAGCCACCAGGGAAGCCTTTGATTCTTGTTTGGGACCCCCAGATGGGCCATACTTTTTAAATCAATGCATTTTCATTAGGAGGAAAAATAAAAGATAAAAGATAAATAAAAATAAAAGATAGATAAACAAACTAGAAGAACAAACAGAATATATAAAAATTCAAAAATTTAAAAGCATAAGGAATCTCATACTGAGAGGAAATTTCATGTATTCAATATATGTTTATGTTTCATGTTTCCAATCATCACAAGGAATCAAAAAACCAAAACTTAGAACTACCGTGAAAAGTGATTGTATGAAAACACAGTTCATACTGATTTTATTCTTCTTCTTAACTCTTTCTGATTTTATGAGCACTGTATTTATCAAACATGTGTTGAGTGTGTACTGGGAGGAAGATTTTGTGTAAGAAATAGCAATTCTTTTGTGTTAGAATAGTGACAAATAATATTATCGGATTCAAAGTTTCCAACTTTTAATAGGAACACTAAGTGCCATGTAAACAAAAATAACTTAGAAAGTATTTGTTGACTTGAACAAACTTGACTGATGACAAATGGCACATGTAGGTGTTTTGGGAATAATCCCAGGAAGCACAATGTCTTTGTTGTTGCTGAGAATAAAGCAAAACACAGCAATGTCTAACTTGTCTTAAAATATGTGCATGACAGTCTATTTGTGCTACATGGTGAGCAAAATTATTAGCATCAATCTTTCTGAAGAGATGTCATCTACAGTTTGATTTTACTCTTTGTATTGTGAGCTCACATACTACTTAATATTACCATTAATATCAAAATTATAGGGGTGAAGACAGTTGAGCCTGTTGTTTGGATTATTAGCTCCAATTAATTAATATCTTTTAATACAACTAATATATTTCCCAAGTCCTTAATTATTATTATCCTTTCTTCTAATAGTAAGTGAATGATATTTGATACACAATCATTTGGAAAGTGATGTCAGCTGACACTAGCTGAAGAAGGACAAAATGTCCAGGGAGGACAACCAAAGCATGGTATCATCATGAGTAAGTTACCGCTGAGCACAGCTGGGGTTTCATCCCCTGGAGGTCATCTGGGAAATGGTGTAGAGCATGCCTGAGAGTTGTGTCCTTGAGAGAGAGAGAAAGTTGAGTTATATTTCCTCCAACTCATCAATCATTTGTTGATGGCCGTTCCCAGGAGCACAGACTTTTCTGCAATTCCTTTCCACCTTGTGCAGCCAGGAAAAGCCCTCAAGGAGAGAATCCCAGGAGCTTGCAGCAGAACATTCCAGCATGGCAAGGAATCATGATTGTCAAGGGGATATGGACAAAAGGCTGGCAGCAGATGCTCCATTGGTCTTCTATGGATGTATACTATTGTAAATGTTGTTAATGCAATTATTTAAGCTATCAAACTTTTGACTTGGAATCATCATTTATTTTAGTAAAAGTGATGGAACCGATATTTTGCATGTAATTCGGAATTTCTCTCCTCTTCAGGAACTTTCCTGCCTCTAGACCTGAAAACCTACTTCCATTTATTTCAACACTCTTCTCACTTGACATAATTAAGGATAGTCTCTCCTTCTTCCCTCCGCATATATATTGTGAGCCTTTTTAATGAATGCATTACATGGTTACTCAGGAATAGTTCTCTTTTATTGATCTAGTCTCCTAAAAATTCAGCTGCTCCCTTAGTCCCTTCTGTCTGCATTGGCAGATACTTAACTGTCTTCTACCTTAAACCAGCAAGCAAAAGACTGTCTCTCCACTCCCCTCACCTTCCCCTGTTGCTAGAGTCCCCTTCTCTTTCACAATCAAGCTTCTCAAAGAGTGTATAAAATCACTCCAGGCTTTTCCTCTTCTAGAAATTCCCTCTCTCCAAGCTGGTCAGTGCACACATTTTTTAATTTTACTGATGGCTCCCAGGTCTCTAACTTCAGTTACTATTCCATACCTCAGATTACTGGATTTCTTAGCAGCAGTGACTGCATAACCCATTTCTTCACAGAGGTGTAAGTTGCCTTTGAAGACTAATCTCTAGTTTTTGGGACACTTTATTTTCCTCTGCTTTTTTTGAATATGCATAACAGGAAAATATCCCTTGCAATGCATAAGTTCTTTAACTGTGTTTCTGAAGTCAACGAACTTGAAATCATTTTCTTTAGGGCAACTTTGCATATCTGTGTTCTGTGTCTTGAGGTGTTTCTCTTACTGCTTAGAGCTTTGAGGGTGATCTTATTTTTTTCTCTTTAGATTCTTAGTTGGCACCTTATTACATTCATTAGGATGACCATATTCTACCTTAATTTTTACTTGTCATGTGATGTGTAAGTAGGTATTATTTCATATTCTTAGCATGAATATTTTCATGTATTTTTATCATCACTCTTTTCTAACTTAACAACTGCAGACTGAGGAGAATACTTCCATTTGCTTATATTTGGGTGAAGACTACTTTAACATTTTAATTTCTCTCCTCTGGAACATTTTAAGCCAATATCTATAATGACTAAAATTTATTCAGTTGTTTGAGTAAATGTGAGAGTATGATTGATTTGGTATGAGTAAGAGGAAAAAAAACATGTATAAGTCAGACTCAGGACCAGCTATTTAAGTTGTGAGATCCAGTCCAGGATGAGAATGTTGGGTGCTTTATTCAGAACATAATTAAGAATTTCAGGGAAGTGAAAAGAGAACATTAGACCAAGCACAGGACTCTTCTGAGCACAGAGACCTATGTGACTGCACAAATTGTATAGCTATGGAACAGACCCTGTACAGATATTTGGGGGCAGGTGGCAGCTGAGAATTAACTTTATAGATGAGTTTTTAAACAAAATTTCATGAGTTCCATTTTTTGGACTAAAATAGTATATAAAATAACAAAGTTGAATGAATATATTTATTTGGAACACCATACTATGCTTTGGCACAGAGTATTGTGGAGAGTAGAATATGTCATTAATAAGAAAACAGTTTTAAATTAATTCTTGACTGAGATCCAATACTTTGTTTACCTTGCATGCTCAGGAGCCAGATTGCATGGGTCCTAAAACCTGACTCTGTCTACTCTACAGAGTGTGGGTCTTGGGGCACATTTCCTTAATTTTACATATGTCAGTGTTCAAGTGTATTGGGATGATAGCAGAGACTCTATCTCACAAATTTAAATGCAGTTTAATATATTTTAAGATCTTTGAAGAGTAAACAGTCTACTCTGTTATTTCAAAATTCTTTAGTAGATGCTATATCCTAAACTTAGTTTGCTGTCTTATGGTTGTGAATTAATGTCCAGTATAATGCTAAAATATCTCATAATATTGTTTGTGTAGAATTACACATTTGTCACTTAGCAGTTGTGCATTAAGTTCATGATGGTAGAAATTAATGATGTTATTTTTTTCTTATAAGAATATTGAAAGGGCTTTATTTTTATTTTTTTTACTTTGAGCTTTCTCCCATCACCATTTGGCTTATTTGAAAATCAAAAATCACCTGTTTAGCAAAACAGTCCAGTTAATTATGCTACACTTTATAAGTTACATAAATTCCAAATCTAATTCAATTTTAGCAGTTCAGGCATTCTTAAATACATTTAAAGGCAATCTTTTTTGGAAGTAATCCTTGTGATTAAAGAATGTTATTTGCTTTTTGTGTCACTGAATGATAAACCTTTTTATATTAATATGTATTCTGTTTACTTATAGTGATTAGCAATGTGTTTGTGTGTTATTGAGAAGATACAGTAGTTTACAGTCTACAAACTAAATCTCTACCATCATGAAATACTATCTGAAATATTTGGCTTAATGATCAATTTTAGGACTGTATCAAACAGTAAGGATAATAAGTGTATTTTATTTTCTATAATGGCACATTTAAGATAGTTTCTGAGAAATCATTCTGAGCTCAAAACAAAAGGCTCTAGTCAGGTATAGTTTCTAAAAAGAATATCATAATTTTTCTGGGTTTTTAGCATTTAGGACTATGAGACCCTAGGGAATAATTAAGCCATATAGCTATATTTGTTGATTGTGAACGTTGAAAAGAAAGCAAACAGCAATATTCCCAATTATCACAGAACTTTCTCACCATGCCATGCTCTTGACGCCTTCTCTCACCTCTGGTTCTCATAATATAATATCTATATTCAATCTCTTTTTCTCATACCAGACAGTATTACCGAAGTCTTCACTAACATCTATGTGACCAGTTTTGGCCCTGTCTCAGATACAGACATGGTAAGTTTTACATAATATTTTTACTTTGTGTAATGGGAAGTATGGGAGATAATTCAAAATAAACACATATTTTTAGTGTTATAGATTACGTATCTGTCTCATGCCTGTTTTGCATGTTTGTTGTGCTTAGTCACTCAGTCAAAGAGTCCGACTCTTTGCACCCCCATGGACTGTAACCTGCCAGACTCCTCTGTCCATGGGGATTCTCCAGGCAAGAATACTAAAGTTGGTTGCCATGCCCTCCTCCAGGGAATCTTCCCAACCAGGGCTCTAACCCAGGTCTCCCACATTGCAGGGGGATTCTTTACCATCTGAGCCACCAGGGAAGCCCCATGCCTGTTTAGTCTGCCCAAATACATGGAGAATTAAGGCTGTTAATCTGCCTGTAGAATGGTGTACCATGGTAACTTAAGTGGTCAGATTAACTCTTTATATTTTATATTATTTTCAAAGTTTTCTACCCAGCTACAGTGTGGCAAACAATTGTTTAAATGAAGTAATGATATTACTGAGAAGCACTTTCTAAGATTAAAACCCCTACTTGACTTCCATATGTCTGTATGGTTTCATAGATAACTGCTTCTTACAGGTTGTGGTCATGATCAGTATTACAAATGGAAACCTTCTACTGGCATTGAATAAGGTGGATTTCTGGTCATACTGGTCATATCGATAAATACAATACAGGTAGCAGAGGATGGGATGGTTAGATAGCATCACCAACTCAATGGACATGAATCTGAACAAACTCTGGAAGATAGTGAAGGACAGGGAGACCTGGTATGTTGCAATCCATGAAGGTGCAAAAAGTCAGACACGACTTAGCATCTGAACAGCAACAAACAGGCCTCATTTATAATAGATACGTATAAATCAATCTAAGAAAACTAGAATCTTAACACTTGAATTCTATGGAACTGGTCTTTATTTTTCTTTAAAATGAGATCAATAGAAGAGGGAGATTGGTCTGTTGGGTTAGACATCAGTGCACTAGACCAATCATCACTAAATTCTTGGTTGAGCGTAAGAATTTTATTAGTCTACTTGCAGCAACTTCTACTGCTACCTGTAGTGCTATACTGTAGAAACTTTTTGTATAAATAACTTTTCATCCACCTTTCTTGCTGTCAGAGAATGAGAATTAGAGGAGATGCCCTTGTCCTAGGCTTTGCCTGGCCATCCTCCATCATGTCATCCTCCCCAGTTTGTTCCTTTTATCTGATATCCCATGGGGAAGGATGACAAGCATGGATGTTTTCCATTTGAATAAACATGGGTTTAAAACTGAAGGTTTTCCTTTCTTGCAGATGCTCATAAACAAGATTGGCCAGTTTTTTTGAACTAGACATTAACAATATTGTGTTAGTTTCAGGGGTACAGCCTAATGATTGAGTTACTTTGTTTTCAGATTATTCTCCATTATAGGTTATTATAAGATATTAAATATAGTTACCTGAGCTATACAGTAAATCCTCATTGCTTATCTATAGCATGTATAGTAGTTTTTATCTGTTAATCATATATTCATTTATTCTTTCCCCACCTTCCCTTTGGTAACCTTAAGTTTGTTTTCTATGTTTGTAAATCTGTTTCTGTTTTGTATATACATGCATTTGTATTATTGCTTAGATTCCACATATAAGTGATATGATAACAGTATTTATCTTTCTATCTGACTTACTTCACTTTATACTTAAGTATAAAATTCTCTAGGTCCATCCCTGTTGACATAAATGGTGATTTTTTTGTGTGTGTGTGGCTGAGTACTATCCCATTGTGTGTGTGTGTGTGTGTGTGTGTGTGTGTGTGTGTGTGTATGTCACATCTTCTTAAGCCAGTTTTCTATTGACAGACACAAGGGTTGTTTCCATGTCTTGGCTATTCTAAATAGTGCTGATATGAAATTGGGGTGCATGTGTCTTTTAAAATTAGAGTATTTTCTTTTTTCCAGATATATTCCCATGAGTGGGATGGCTGAATCATATGGCAGCTCTTTTTAGTTTTTTAAGGAACCTCCATACTGTTTTCTATTTTTTTTCTTTTCAGGAGCAGGGTCTCTTTTTTTTTTTTTAATTTGAATTTGTTTATTTTAATTGGAGGTTAATTACTTTACAATATTGTATTGGTTTTGCCATACATCAACATGAACCCACCACGGGTGTACACGTGTTCCCTATCCTGAACCACCCCCCACCTCCCTCCCTGTACCATCCCTCTGGGTCATCCCAGTGCACCAGCTCCAAGCATCCTGTATCCTGCATCGAACCTGGACTGGTGATTCCTTTCTTATATGATATTATACATGTTTCAATGCCATTCTCTCAAATCATCCTGCCCTCTCCTTCTCCCACAGAGTCCAAAAGACTGTTCTATACATCTCTTTTGTTCTCTCTCATACAGAGTTATCGTTACTATCTTTCTAAATTCCATATATATCCATACTGTTTTCTGTAGTGACTGCATCAGTTTACATTCCTGTAATTATACAATTTATTGGGACATGCCTGCCTTTCCTTTAGGAGTTAGTTATGCCAATTTCATCACAAAAATATGTTTTTCTTCCACCCAGAGCCACTTCTCTGACTTCATATTCAGAGAACTTGATGAACTTGGATGGCTGAAGATGTCAAGTCCAAGAGGGGTGAAAGTGAAAGTCACTCAGTCGTGTCCAGCTCTTTGTGACCCATGGACTATACAGTCCATGGAATTCTCTAGGCCAGAATACTGAAGTGGGTAGCCATTTCCTTTTCCAGGGGACCTTTCCAACCCAGGGATTGAAGCCAGGTCTCCGCATTGCAGGTGGATTCTTTACCAGCTGAGCCACAAGGGAAGCTCAAGAATACTGGAGTCGGTAGTCTATCCCTTCTCCAGCAGATCTTCTCGACCCAGGAGTCGAGCCAGGGCCTCCTGCATTGCAGGCAGATTCTTTACCAACCAAGCTATCAGTTTTGGGAGGTGATTGATACCAAACACTGTAGATCTTTGAAGTTCTTTCAAATTAATATGTGAAACCTTAAGTGCTTTCCTTCCAACTTCAACTTCTGCATTAAGTGAAAGTGAAGTCATTCAGTCGTGTCTGACTCTTTGCAACCCCACAGGCTATTGAACTCACTGGCACCCTCTCTTCCTACATATACAGTTTATGCCACATAATATGTGTATATGAAAGGCAGGGTGCTCTGTGAACCAGGCAGAGCCTTGGGATTTAGGAACGAGAAATCAGATTCCAGCTTTGTCATGTATCACACAGGTTCCCTAGAGAGAACTGGTTGGCGTCTGGGTTTGAAAAGTGCAAGTGTTAGTTTTTCAGTCCTGTCTGACTCTTTGCAACCCCATGCACTGTAGCCCACCAGGCTCCTCTGTCCATGGGATTCTCCAGGCCAGAATACTGGAGGGGTTGGCATTCCCCTCACTGGGGATCTTCCAAACCCAGGGATTAAACCCAGGTCTCCCACACTGTAGGCAGATTCTTTACTGTCTGAACCACCAGGGAAGCTCTGGGTTTAAGACCCCTTATAGAGAAAGCAAAGAGAACTGCCGTGGCTTATTTTATAAGGAGAATGAGTCCACTACAGAACTGTCAGCCACCTTGTACAGAGTACATACATCCTGTGCTTGGTAATACAAATGTACGCAGGCAAAAAGACTGGAGACAAATTTTTATTTTCAGAGATCATTCATGTGTAATCTATGCTGTTGTTTTTGTCCTTTTTTTGGTTGTTGTTCAACAAAATGTACTGAATGGATATTGTAAATCATTCCAGAATACCTGCTCAGTGACAACTCCTGGATAATATCCGTATTTTTATTTCAATGTCAGTAATAAAACAATCAAATGTGACTTTGGGGACTACCTGCCTCTGGCACAGTCCATCTGCTGTAGTGTTCAGTGGCTGTAGAGTCTGTAGGGGTCCCCAGTCTATCAAGGAAAACCTTGGAGTGAGGGTGCATGTCATCTAAGGTTTTGTAAAAGGATGCATTTAATTAATATATTACTTGGTACATTCCCCTCCCTAACCCTAACCCTCATATCCAGGAGAACTTATGTGGCTCTGATGTAGTCACATACATAGATGTTCTATCACTAAGGAAGACAAAATTATCCCATGGTAATACAGTGTATGGTTAAGCTTACTCAAGGGTTGTTTCCATGTCTTGGCTATTCTAAATAGTGCTGATATGAAATTGGGGTGCATGTGTCTTTTAAAATTAGAGTATTTTCTTTTTTCCAGATATATTCCCATGAGTGGGATGGCTGAATCATATGGCAGCTCTTTTTAGTTTTTTAAGGAACCTCCATACTGTTTTCTATTTTTTTTCTTTTCAGGAGCAGGGTCTCTTTTTTTTTTTTTAATTTGAATTTGTTTATTTTAATTGGAGGTTAATTACTTTACAATATTGTATTGGTTTTGCCATACATCAACATGAACCCACCACGGGTGTACACGTGTTCCCTATCCTGAACCACCCCCCACCTCCCTCCCTGTACCATCCCTCTGGGTCATCCCAGTGCACCAGCTCCAAGCATCCTGTATCCTGCATCGAACCTGGACTGGTGATTCCTTTCTTATATGATATTATACATGTTTCAATGCCATTCTCTCAAATCATCCTGCCCTCTCCCTCTCCCACAGAGTCCAAAAGACTGTTCTATACATCTCTTTTGTTCTCTCTCATACAGAGTTATCGTTACTATCTTTCTAAATTCCATATATATCCATACTGTTTTCTGTAGTGACTGCATCAGTTTACATTCCTGTAATTATACAATTTATTGGGACATGCCTGCCTTTCCTTTAGGAGTTAGTTATGCCAATTTCATCACAAAAATATGTTTTTCTTCCACCCAGAGCCACTTCTCTGACTTCATATTCAGAGAACTTGATGAACTTGGATGGCTGAAGATGTCAAGTCCAAGAGGGGTGAAAGTGAAAGTCACTCAGTCGTGTCCAGCTCTTTGTGACCCATGGACTATACAGTCCATGGAATTCTCTAGGCCAGAATACTGAAGTGGGTAGCCATTTCCTTTTCCAGGGGACCTTTCCAACCCAGGGATTGAAGCCAGGTCTCCGCATTGCAGGTGGATTCTTTACCAGCTGAGCCACAAGGGAAGCTCAAGAATACTGGAGTCGGTAGTCTATCCCTTCTCCAGCAGATCTTCTCGACCCAGGAGTCGAGCCAGGGCCTCCTGCATTGCAGGCAGATTCTTTACCAACCAAGCTATCAGTTTTGGGAGGTGATTGATACCAAACACTGTAGATCTTTGAAGTTCTTTCAAATTAATATGTGAAACCTTAAGTGCTTTCCTTCCAACTTCAACTTCTGCATTAAGTGAAAGTGAAGTCATTCAGTCGTGTCTGACTCTTTGCAACCCCACAGGCTACTCCATCCATGGGATTTTCTAGGCAAGAATACTGGAGTGGGTTGCCATTTCCTTCTCCAGGGAATCTTCCTGATCCAGGGATTGATCCAAGGTCTCCTGCATTGTAGACAGATGCTTTACTGTCTGAGCTACCAGGGAAGCCTTCAACTTCTACATTAGTTGGCAGAAAAGCTAATATTTCTGTGCAGCTTGTCTTAGTAAATGCTCTCATGTATTAGAGACACAGCGAGAATGAACATCTGACCTCCATGTGGAGCCAAGTGCAGAGAAACAGAATTGTGCCAAGCACAGTTGAAAGAATAGCAAAATATTATATAAATTATGGTTCTTAATATGGTTGCCTTTGGTGTTTTATTACCAGCTGAAACAGAAAGGCAAATGGTATAGGGCCCCAAAATATCAAAGTTTTCAATGTTGTAGATTTTGTGTAGTGAATATTGATGCTAATAGAACTGTGTTAAAGTTTTTGTTTGTTTTGCAAAGTGAATTTTTTTACCTCAAAAAAATATATATATCAAAATATATACTTTTCCTAGACACATAATGTTTGCTACTTGAGGGTTTTAGACAAACAGTCATGTATTTTTGGCAAAATGTATAAGTAACTCTTTTCCAGTGGTGATAATGGATTAAGCTAATTCTTCTCCTTTTGTTCTGACCATTCTTTGGGATTACTGAAACATTTGGAAAGCTAGTAGCTTCAATTCTAAGTGGCTCAAAGACTTGATTATAATACCTGAAATCATAAAACTCACAGAAGAAAATATGAGAGAGAAGCCCTTTGACATTGGTCTTAGTGATTATTTTTTTAAACCTGACACAAAAGCAAAAATAAAAAAGTAGGACTGACTGTATCAAAACAAAACCTTCTACACAGCAAAGTAAATCAGTAAGCTGAAATGGTAATCTACAGAATGGAAGAAAATATTTGCAAATTATATATCTGATAAGGGGTTAGCATCTCAAAAAAAAAAAAAAAACCTGCCACAACTCAGAGTAAAAAAGCAAAACAAAAACCACAATGTAATTTAAATAAGGAATAAAAACTGAATAGACATTTATTCAAAGAAGACATGTAAATGACCAACAGGTACATGAAAATATACTCACCATCAATAATCATCAAGGAAATGTTAAGTCAAAACCAGAATGAGATATCGCCTCACATCTGTTAAAATGACTGTCACCAAAAAGACAACAGATATACAGCATAATATCACTTATCCACTTATATGTGAAATCTGTAACATAAAATAAACTAGTTAATATAGCAAAAAAGAAACAGACTCAGAGATATAGAGAACAGAATAGTGGTAACCAGTGGAGAGAAGTAAAGGAGGAGGGGCAAGATAGGGGTACAAGATTAAGAAATACAAGCTACAATGTGTAAAATAATTATGCTATCAGGATATATTGTATAGCATATCACAGGAAATATTGACAGTATTTTGATAACAAAATGGAGTATAAACTTCAAAACTGTGAATCATTATGTCGTATGGATGAAACATATACATCAACATATACATCAACTATATCTCAATTTTTTTTTAAAGGCAAGAGATAAATGTTGTTAATGATATGGAGAAAAAGGAACTTTTATGCACCATTATTGAAACTATGAATTAGTATAATTGCTATAGAAAACAGTATGGATGTTCTTCAAAGAATTAAAAATGAAACTACCGTATTATTCAGTAATCCATGTCTGGTATACATCCAAAATGAAAACAGGATCCCCAAGGGAAATCTACACTAGTTTTTCTGTTTTGATTTTGGCCACCCTGTGTAGCATGTGGGATTTTTAGTTTGCTGACCAGGATTGAACTCATACCCTGGCAGTAAAAGCACTGAGTCCTAACCACTGGATCACCAGGTATTCCCTGCGCCCCTGTTTTATTCACCACTTTTCCAATAGCCAAGATATGGAAATATGATGTGATACATATATTAGTATATGTACATATATCACACAGGGAAAATAAAACTTTGGCATTTTGACAACATGGATGGACCTTGAAGGCATTAAGTGAATAAACCAGACCGAGAAAGACAAATATTGCATTGTATTATTCTCATGTGGCATAAAAAAGTCATACCTCAGAGAATAAATAAATGGTTGTCAGTATGGAAAATAAAGAGAGGTTGATGAAAAGATATAAACTTTCAGCTACAAGACAAATAAAGACTGAGGCTCTAATGTAAGGCATGGTGACTGCAGTTGGTAATACACTGTATTGAAAAATTGAAATTCACTAAAAAAAATAGATTGTTGCTGAAGCTCCATTGCTTTGGCCACCTGGTGCAAAGAGCTGACTCATTGGAAAAGATTATGATGCTGGGAAAGATTGAGGGTAAGAGGATAAGAGGGTGACAGAGGATGAGATGGTTGGATGGCATCACTGACTCAATGGAAATGAGTTTGAGAAAACTCTGGAAAATGGTGAAGAATGGGGAAACCTGGCTTACTGCAGTTGATGGAGCTGCAAAGAGTCTAGACAAGATTTAGCAACTGAATGACGACGAGAGTAGAGCTTAAATGTTCTTGCCAAAAGCAAATAACAAATAAATAAATATGAGGAGATGGATGCATTACCTAATAGACAGGGGGAATCATTTTACTATGTATATCAAATTACCACTATGATTCCTTCAAATATCTTGTGTGGTTTTGTTAATCATACTTCAGCAAAGCTGATTTTTTTTGGAAAAAAAAAAAACTGTTTATCATCATTTATCATCATTTAGTGTTTCCATATAGGAATTCCTTCCAGGCATTTGATGGTAAATTTATATATTTTTAAAATCCTAAATTCTGGGAAAATGCAAATAAGAAAATGGGAAAAAAGTTTTAATTGTCCTGCAAGAATCAAAGATTTGCAGAAGGAATCCACTGATGTCAAGTTGAAACCCAGGGCAGGGAATGCTGATGTGTGAAGCTGAACACTTAAGGTTAAGGACAATGTGTCCAGGACTGGGACACAATTGTGTCTGAGCAAAGCTGTCACGATAAAACAGTCACGCACCTAGCAGTTGGGTGTTTGTGGTCCTGTCTGCTTCTGTGATTCTTAAAAATGAAATAAATATTAATAAGATATATGCAAAAATAAACAAAAAATAAAAGCAGGTAGCTGACGTTAAGTGTGTTGTCATTAGCAACAGAGCAAATTTAAACTCTCTCATATCTGAATTGAGTTTAGAACATTGGTCTCTTTAGTGACTATAGCCCAAGAATTAAAAAAAAATTAACAGGCTCAAGATAAGCTTTCATATTTGAGGGGATACTGCCACACATTACATTAAATGTGAAAATGCACTCATTTAGTGCAGACTCATTTAGCACAAACTCTATAGGTTGAATTGAGTAGAGTAGGCAACATTGAGTTGGCAACATTTAAATTTTTAAAAAATCATGTATTGTTTTATTTTATGTACTTTGGATTATGTGTGTATGTATGTGAACATGTGCACTTGTATACACTATAAATTACCCTAAAATGAAATATATATTTAACATCTCTGCACCCTCTTGAGCTACTCAAGGCCCTAGATGTTTTTTTACTAGCATATATTGTCCTCGAATCACCTCGCCTAACATCGTCCTATAGAATTCTCTTTGGTCATGTCAAATTTTCTACTTGAATTTCATCTTTATGTATCTTGTTTACTCATTCCTACCAATAGTTGGCTGAGGGCAGCCTAATTAATTGCGAGGCCATCAACTGGGCACACACTCTATCATCAGTGTCCAGTTAGAAGAAAGAATCCATAACAGTAATTAGAAGAGGGAAAATTTAATAAAATGAATTATTAATTTGGACAAGATAGTTAAATAAAAATGTAAAAGGAGATTCTAAGCAATGTAGATTTAGCAAATGCAGGAAGTGCAGCATTTGCTTCTCTGGTAAGCATCATGAACCAGGAAGGAACTCAGACTGGAAGGGAGTCTTTTCCCCCAAGCCCAAGATTTAGAGCTCACCGGAGAGGACTTTGGAGCTAAAGGAGGATACACCTAACACTGTTGAGGAAACAGCCAGTGAAGAAATGTGTGAAGGTACATGCTGAAGCTGGTCAGAGGAATATGGTGCCTGCTGGCTGCAAACTCACAGCATGACAGTCCTTTGAAGCTGAACCAAAGGGTAACAATGCAGCAAACCAGGAAGAGAACCATGAAAGAGAGCCCTCTTTCTTTGCTAAAAACGTGGCAGTATCCTCTAATGACAAGGCCTAACATTACATGAGCTGATGAAGGAGCAGAGTGTGCAGAGTGCTGCTCTCATGTCTCAAAGAAAGGGAAAAGAGGATGAATTTGGAGCTGAAGGGTCATTTACTAATAACAGGTGTATATCATGTGTGTGATATGAAGAGGATTTTGAGGAAGAGTCCAGAGATAGTTTGATCACTGAACAGCTACTGTTTGATTTTTGTCTGAATCTAGAGAAGAAAATGAAAGTTGCTTAATCTATATACGTGTGTAACACAGACACAGATACTCCCTCATACTATAAATCTGTTAGAGAGGACAGAGCTTAATTTCCACACATGTGAAATAGACATGATTGGGCCTTCATGTTGTTCACATGGAATGATTTTCAATTGATATTACTTTTGTTGGAAAGCAAGGAAAATAATGAGCAAAAGGTTGAATTCATGTTAGCATGGATGGCCAGATCAGGAAATGAAACTTAGGTGTGCTACTCTAAACATAAAGAAATTTATTATGATACAGAGGGGCAGGATACTCATATTATTACTGCCCATACACAAAACTGGATATGAAGGTATCTAATTCATATCTTACAGAGTGAGTGAGTGAAGTCGCTCAGTTGTGTCCAAGTCTTTGCGACTCCAGGGACTGTAGCCTACCAGGCTTCTCCGTCTATCGGATTTTCCAGGAAAGAATACTGGAGTGGGTTACCATTTCCTTCTCCAGGGGATCTTCCTGACTCAGGGATTGAACCTGGGTCTCCTGCATTGGAGGCAGGTGCTTTAACTTCTGAGCCAAGCAGTTTGTTGATAGGTAAATAGTAAAAAATAAATTTAATTTTACTTTGGGAGACTTAGCTGATACACTTATTTTTATGCAATGTGCACACTCAGTAGCAGAACCTAAACTTCTAAGTCTGCCTGTGTAGGTCAGTGATCAGATTTGTTGTGACATTAGCCTGAGAGGAAAAAAGCAGCCTAGCAAAAAGAATTAAGACCCAAAGGAGCAAGAGCACACACACACACACACACACACACACACACACACACACACTGCTGTCTCAGAATCATTAACTGGCATAATTGCCCAAAGAAAGTTGCAGACCTAAATTATAATTAAATATTCTAATTACAGTGTTTGCAATTAAGTTGATTTTTTACAAAAATTCAACTTTAAAAAAAATTCATGAGTAAGAAGGTAAACTTGGGAATGTACTAGTAGCTAATTGACAGAGTAGGTAGTATCTAATTGCACATTTGAGCAGTTTACAACTCCTCAGTGTGTGTTTTTTCCCTTTTTATTTGGTCTGCATAGGAGATCTTTTCCCATTCTGGTAAGCATTTTCACTATGTGAGCATATTCTTCAGACATAGTGGTACAGCCACCGACTATTGCATTGAAATCTAGACTAAAAATCTCAGCCCAAGTGGTTATCTCTTGGACTGACAAGTAGTAGGGTTAGAGCTTAAACAATGGACACTTTGAAGTCATATCAAGATTTCTGATCTAGAGTTTAACCATTAGGTCATTAAAAGGAGGAAGTCAGTTAAGTGGAAACCTTGGTTTATTGATCATATAAATTCCCTTGGGTAAATAATTATTTGTCTTATGAAAACATTGAGTACATTATCTCTTAGAAACCCCAGAAGTTATTGGGATGTTGTGTAGTTCAGTAGTTAATATCATGACCTAAATAAAATACTTTATGATTATACAGTGGAAGTGAGAAATAGATTCAAGGGATTAGATCTGATAGGCAGAGTGCCTGAAGAACTATGGATGGAGGTTTGTGACCTTGTACAGGAGGCAGGGATCAAGACCATCCCCAAGAAAAGAAATGGAAAAAGGCAAACGGTTGTCTGAGGAGGCCTTACAAATAGCTGTGAAAAGAAAAGTAAAGGAGAAAAGGAAAGATATACCCGTTTGAATGCAGAGTTCCAAAGAATAGCTAGGAGAGATAAGAAAGCCTTCCTCAGATCAATGCAAAGAAATAGAAGAAAACAATAGAATGGGAAACTAGAGATCTCTTCAAGAAAATCAGAGATACCAAGGGAACATTTCATGCAAAGATGAGCACAATAAAGGACAGAAATGGTATGGACCTAACAGAAGTAGAAGGTATTAAGAAGAGGTGGCAAGAATACACAGAAGAACTATACAAAAAAGATCTTCACAACCCAGATAATCATGATGGTGTGATTACTCACCTAGAGCCAGACATCCTGCAATGTGAAGTCAAGTGGGCCTTGGGAAGTGTCACTACAAACAAAGCTAGTGGAGGTGAAGGATTTCCTGTTGAGCTATTTCAAATCCTAAAAGATAAAGCTGTGAAAGTGCTGCACTCAATATGCCAGCAAATTTGGAAAACTCAGCAGTGGCCTCAAGACTGGAAAAGGTTAGTTTTCATTCCAATCACAAAGAAAGGCAACGCCAAAGTATGCTCAAACTACCGCACAATTGCACGCATCTCACATGCTAGCAACGTAATCCTTAAAATTGTCCAAACCGGGCTTCAACAATACGTGAACCAGGAACTTCCAGATGTTCATGCTGGTTTTAGAAAAGGCAGAGCAACCAGAGATCAAATTGCCAGCATCCACCAGATCATGGAAAAAGCAAGAGAGTTCCAGAAAAACATCTATTTCTGCTTTATTGACTGTTCCAAAGCCTTTTACTGGTGGACCATAACAAACTCTGGAAAATTTGTTAAGAGATGGGAATACCAGACCACCTGATCTGCCTCTTGAGAAATATATATACAAGTCAGGAAGCAACAGTTAGAACTGGACATGTAACAAGAGACTGGTTCCAAATCAGGAAAGGAATGTGTCAAGGCTGTATATTGTCACCCTGCTTATTTAACGTATATGCAGAATATACCATGAAAAATGCTGGACTGGATGAAGCACAAGCTGGAATCAAGATTGCCGGGAGAAATATCAGTAACCACAGTTATGCAGATGACACCACCCTTATGGCAGAAAGTGAAGAAGAACTAACGAGCCTCTTGATGAAAGGAAAAGAGGAGAGTGAAAATGTTGGCTTAAAACTCAGCATTCAGAAAACTAAGATCATGGCATCTGGTCCCATAACTTCATGGGAAATAGATGGGGGAACAGTAGAAACAGTGTCAGACTTTATTTTGAGGGGCTCCAAAATCACTGCAGATGGTGACTGGAGCCATGAAATTAAGAGACCCTTGCTCTTTGGAAGAAAAGTTATGACCAACCTAGACAGCATATTAAGAAACAAAGGCATTACTTTGCCAACATAGGTCCATCTAGTCAAGGCTATGGTTTTTCTACTTGTCATGTATGGATGTGATAGTTGGAGTATAAAGAAAGCTGAGCACCAAAGAATTGATACTTTTGAACTGTGGTTTTGGAGAAGACTTGAGAGTCCCTTGGTCTGCAAGGAGATCCAACTAGTGCATCCAAAGGAAATCAGTCCTGAATCTTCATTGGAAGGACGATTTTGAAGGTAAATCTCCAATACTTTGGCCACCTGATGCAAAGAACTGATTCATTTGAAAAGACCCTGATTTTGGAAAGGATTGAAGGCAGGAGAAGAAGGGGATGACAGAGGCTAGATGGTTGGATGGCATCACCGACTCAATGGATATGAGTTTGAGTAAACTTTGGGAGTTGGTGATGGACAGGGAGGCCTGATGTGCCACAATCCATGGGGTCACAAAGAGTTGGAGTCGACTGAGTGACTGAAGTGAACTGAACTGAGTTAAAATCATAAGGAGGTTAGAGAATTATTACATCTTGATATTTGGTTGAAAATTGATCTTGAGTTTAAGGTGTTAATCCTTATCAGAAATTGACATTTGGAAATGTGTCTAAATATGGAAATTGCTAAAAATGTGGCAAATATTATAGATCAAAGGTAATTTAATAATATGTACTTGTTTTAAAGCCAGAATGTAGAATTTGACTACTGTAAAGTTATTGATATTTTGGAAGCATGAGAATTAGATTTAAGGAATATTCAGCCCATGTTTTTCAGGACCCTCCTAGCTAGAGTTTTTAATAATTTTCCTCATAATAAGATTCATAGAAATGTGTTGGGATCAGTTGAAGTATTTATTTTAAAAGTTATTTCCTAGGCTCGTTGTAAGGTCTGTGGAATCATAATTGCTTGTTGTAGGACATGACAGTCTGCCTTTTAACAGACTGAGGTATTGAACTCTATGCTGAGGGAAGCCAAAAACCATCATAGGGTTGACGGCCTGGGGGCATTGGATAGATGATGGTACTATTCAATGGGATATAGAACATGGGAAGGAAAGTTTTGTTTGCTTTGTTTTTGTGTTTGAGGGTGGTGGGGTAATATAGAGGGCATGTGAAGAGTCAGATTTTCTGCAATATAGTAATTTATATTAGAGGGTGAGTAAAGAAAAAAATTGTTTGAAAGCTTCTGTATTCCAGGCAAGAAATGATTGCAGACTGGGTCAGGTAGACAAACTGAAGATTTAAAAAAAAAAAAAACTGAAAAGATTTAAAGGATGCGATAGAATTTACAAGCTTTGGTGACCTATTGGAGGTAAGGGTTGAAGGAGAAATATAGGATGAAGGTTTGGGAGCACTGGATGGATGATGGTACCATTCATTGGGATATGGAACATAGGAAGAAAAGTTCGTTTGCTTTTGTTTTTGTGTCTGAGGGATGAATATGTTTTGGACATACTGGGTTGGGGTCTTTGTAAGATATCTACTTGGAGATGTCTAGGTAGCAGGCTTAGATCGAGCTCAAGAGAAAGGCTTAGAGTGCATATGGCACAAGAGTCATCTGAAAGCTGAAACTGTGGGCATACATGAACTCATACAAGGAAAGAGATTAGAGTGATATGGTAATCATGATTTTACAGAAACTCTAGAATAGAGGAGGATTAAAAAGACTGTAGAGGAGACTGAGAAGGGGCAACAAAGGATGTCTGTCAGAATGGAGGAGCATTCCCTTCTCTCAACTAGACTATGCTTTGATCCTTAATAATCAACATTGGAGAGCACCACTTTTCCTTCCTTATCAGATGCAATGATGTTCAGTAGTCAGGTATCTGTATCAGTTACAGCCCTCTGTCCAGGTAGGATTCTGTGTCCCGAAGGAGGTATGGTTCATTTGGTAATGGGATGAACCCACAGGTTTTACCCTTGGTAAAACCTCGTTTAGGGAGTGGGGTAAAAGTTACAGAAAAGAATGCAAATAAAGGTGGTTTGACTCCAGCGAGAAAAGTTACTTTTCTGCAGCAAGAAGGAACTAAGTACATGCAGCCATGGTTCACGTGACTGCCTCTGGGGAGAGCATTCCTTTCTACTTCCCTATGCTTTTGTTTAAATAACAAACAACTGTGGCTTCTGAACACGAAGTGATTTTTAAAATAAAACTTGCAGTGGGTTATAGGTTCTTTCCCAAGGTTACAAGGGTGGGGCCTGTCTTTTAGGGAGAACTCTGCAGAATTTATATGCCATGAAGTGTAATAGACATCATCACTAGTGTATGCCCCTACATTCTCCAGGAGAAACCATTACATGTAAAGAAACCATTACACAGAAGGTCTGAGGTGCCATGGGCACTTTCCCAAGGGTTAACTACAACACAAGAGAATGTGGTTTTAATGCCAGTGCAAGAGAGCATTCATTACAAAAGCAGGGAGAAAACAACAATGTCATAAATTATGGTAAAGCCAAGGAAAGGATTTAGCTGTGTCATTAGATGAAGAACAAAGAGATATTTGTTGATCATGGTAAAAGTAACCAGATTGCAGTGGGTTGAGGCATGTGGGAGGTGAGGAAATGGAGAAAGAGTGGAGGCAACATTTTTAAGCAGCGTGGTTGAGGCAAGGAGGGAAGGCAGAGGGCAATAGCTGTAAGGCGTTATGACTGTCAGACAGGCTTTTTTTTTAAGTTGCATTGAACTTCTCGCTGTTCTCAGAACCTGCCATTATCTTTAACAACTCGGTGGCCTTGCAAATGTTTTTCCCTCTTCTTGTTATGCCTTCCCTCCTGTTTTGCCAAATGGAGAGCTTTCATTTATTCAAAGCCAAGCTCAAATTTCATCCTCCCTGATGTTTTTCTAGGCTACTCCAAGCAGAGTCAATCCTTCTGATCCCCATGCTCCACAACATGACTTTGACTCCTTTTGATGAACTTGCATGCTGGATTATAAAACTCTGCATGTCTTTTTTCTTTATTGCAGCCTGAGCTACTAGAAGGCATGAGTTGTGTTTGGTCTTTTCAAACAGATTGCTAAGTACACACTCTGTATCTGTCAGTGTCGGGAGCTGAATACTTAAGTATAAGCAGGGCTGCCCTCGTGTTGTTCACAGTGTAGTGGGGGGACAGTTAAGGAAAAAAATCATCAATCTTAAAACAGTGTGGTCATGTTTTTATTGAAGTATTTATGGATTGATATGGTAGTAGTGAGCATATGGGTTCAATTCAGTTCAGTTCAGTCTCTCAGTCATGTCTGACTCTTTGCGACCCCATAAATCACAGCACACCAGGCCTCCCTGTCCATCACCAACTCCCAGAGTTCACTCAAACTCATGTCCATTGAGTCAATGATGCCATCCAGCCATCTCATCCTGTTGTCACCTTCTCCTCCTGTCCCCAATCCCTCTCGGCATCAGGGTCTTTTCCAGTGAGTCAACTCTTCCCATGAGATGGCCAAAGTATTGGAGTTTCAGCTTCAGCATCAGTCCTTCCAATGAACACCCAAGACTAATCTCCTTTACGATGGACTGGTTGGATCTCCTTGCAGTCCAAGGGACTCTCAAGAGTCTTCTCCAACACCACAGTTCAAAAGCATCAATTCTTCACCACTCAGCTTAGATTTCTAGGAAAAAAAGATAGCAGAGGACAAAGTTTGGCCAGCTATGTAACAGGATGAGTGTTTTAGCACAAAGTGAAAGAGCTTGATGAATTTAGTAAACTTTAAAAAGTTCAGTGCAACTGCAGCCTAGAATGTTCTTTGGGATTTGGGGGAGAGGAGACTAAAAAACAACTTAGAACCAAATCATAAAAGGCCTTATAGCTATTTGCCCCCAAACTCTGTAAAAGCATCTCCAAATCAAACTTGAAACACAGCAGATTTCTGTTACCACGGATCTTATTATTTCATGGCTTTTTCGATATGTGTCAGTATATTTTAATACATAAATATTATATAGAAAAAGAGCTTACTGTGATTAGTTTAATATAGTCACATAGGCATGTATACACATACATGTTCACACTGCACACTTGGGAATGTAAGGATTAGGGAATTGTGCTGCCATCTGCCCCTGCCGATGCATTTCTCCTTGTGTACCGTTTGAGCTGTTATGGCCCAGAATCCTTGTTAATACACTCAGTTCCCAGTGATTCCTTTCATTAGGTTATTCATGGACTAATTAGTGTTTACCTCCTATGTTCTGGGCAGTTAGATACTGGTGATGCATTGAAGAAGGTGGTCATTGTCCTTGTTCTCAGTGGGGAGTGAACATTGCCAGATGCAGGAGTTGATAGGCCAGAGACTACAGGGGAGTTCCATGAGTTTGGGTAGTGAGGTGAAGCATGACGCATGAAGCCCTGCAGTACCAATATCACTATAGGCAGAGTGTATGGAGAATGAGATGAAACTGCGGAGTTAAGGGAGGGAGAGGCCACTGCAGAGCTTTGGAGGCTGTAAGAATGCCTTTGGACTGCATCCCAAGGGCTTTAGAAATTCAAAAGCAAACTTAACAGCACTTCATTCTATCGCTCTTTTCTCATATGTAGTATCTTGGGTGCCCCTTGTAGCTTCTGTTCACTTTCAAATATCAGAGAGCTCAGCCTGTCCAATTTAAATATCAATATTTTATGCCGTTTAGAGCTTCTCTCCTCTTCTCAGCCATAGTCACAGGTAAGGGTTGCATAGGGGCTGGTGGGCTGTGATCGACTATTCTTCTCCTCTTTCTGGATCTTTCTAGAGTTGAGGCAATGAAAAGGATTATAAAAAGGAAGGAAATATCTTTTATTGGCAAATATTTTTCAGGTGTGTTTTTTTAATCAGAATATAATTGCTCCAAATTGTGCTGGTCTCTGAAGTGAATCAGCCATATGCATACATAGATCCCCTGCCTCTTGGACTTGCCTCCCACCCTCCCCATCCCACCACTAAAAGGAATGGAATAGAGTCATTTTATGAGATGTGGATGGACCTAGAGTCAGTCATACAGAGTGAAGTCAGAAAGAGAAAAACAAATATCATATTAACACATTTATGTGGTATCTAGAAAAATGGTACTGGTGAACCTGTTTCCAAGGCAGGAATAGAGACGCAGACGTAGAGAACAGACATGTGCCACGAGGGTGGAGAGCAGAGGGTGGGATGAATTCGGAGATTAGGAAATATCTTTTTGCTGAGCCGTTCTGTAGGTGGTTCTCTCTTGGCAGTCAGTGACATTTGTATTCCTGTTAGATAAACGCAGGACCTCTCATGGGGCATGCATGTGATTTCCTTTCAATGACCTCTTTATTATCCAAAACACCTAAAGCACAGCTGGTTTATTCTTTTATAGTTCTCTTGGGGCGTCCTACTTAGTCTCTGCCTCTGGCACTTTTACCGATGGGTGTCATTCTCTTGTCAGGCCACCCTTTTCTTGAGTTTGGGGTGTTGGGGAAGAAGGCTACTGCAAAGGTGATTTATATCAGGCTATACCAGGCTACCTTCTTTGAAATCCAAACTGTTTCTAAGAACTTTACATGTATTATCCCACTTCATCCTTAGAAGAAATAAGTTGTATAATTGCCACTGTTTTACAGATAAGTCAGCTGAAATAAAGAGAGATTAAGTAACTTGCTCAAGGTCAAGTACCCTGGTCTACTTGACTTATGAGCCCATGCACTTAACATCTATTTCATGTCACTCAGCTTATTATTGTTATTTTTCCACCTTGTGATTGAGTCAGTTTTAAATATGGAAAGAAGACTTTGACAATTTCAAAACTCTGATTCTCAACCTGGAACTAAATTCTTCCTGTAACTTTCCATGACACTTGACTGGAGTCTCTTTTTTAGTCTATAAAGAAGGAAATTTCTGTCCCACCTCCAAGAATTGTTTTTAAGTGTGCTACAACAAAAAGAACACAGAGTCAGGAAACATAAGGTTTGAGTTCAAATGTTGGATTTCTTTCTCTTTTTTTT
>SJYC01134178.1:0-17653 GCA_006408675.1 Madoqua kirkii | reverse complement strand
GGATATACATCTTCATATTCTGGATGTTTGGTTTTCAAAACAGCTTAGTATTTGCAGTGTCCTTACTCTGATGCTGGGAGGGATTGGGGGCAGGAGGAAAGGGGACGACAGAGGATGAGATGGCTGGATGGCATCACTGACTCGATGGATGTGAATCTGAGTGAACTCCAGGAGTTGGTGATGGACAGGGAGGCCTGGCGTGCTGCAGTTCATAGGGTCACAGAGTCGGACACGACTGAACAACTGAACTATGGTATCATTAACCAGGACTTCATGGTACAACATGGGCTTCAGATGAAGCTCATCATTGAATACAGTGGGTTTAAACTCACAATTTTTACTGAAAATTATAAATTTGCTTTTGCATATTTCTCTGTAGAGTTGATTAGTTCATCATTTTTATGTGAGTAAAGAAGAACTCATATTAGTCATAGAGGTGATATCCCCTTTTCTTGTTGTCCACTTGGATTGTATAATTAATAGTGTTTTCTTTAATCCATGGTATAACTTAGCAGTGATTTTTAAAGTCAATTTATTTTTACTAGAGTTAGTTTAATCAAAACTAGATATTATAACTTGAAAATTTACTTGAGTACTAATCGCAGTACACTGAATGTAGATGAGATCAGCATCTCTGACCGTTCCCTGTTGTAGCTTCTTCTCTTCCCATAGGAAGACTTACCCACATGACTATCCATTTAGTGGGAGTGGACATAGTGAGAGTACCAGCATCATAATATTATTTACTAGCAAAACTTCATTTACTTCTTATATTTAGATAAGGATTTTAAATATAAGAAGAAAAACGAAGGTATAATTGCAGTATATGATGTTGTAGTAATGGAAAGCTTTATGAAGTGGTAAAGATAAACAGACTGTGTTTCTTTCAGGTGTTCAGGGGACTGGGAATGTGGTTGAGAGTTGAGTTCTTGACCCAGGCAGGTAGAGCACTTGCTTCATCTGAGGAATGGCAAGGTTAGGAATTGTTAAAATTGCCTAGAGTGTAACATGAATGTGCCTGGTTGTGGAGAGGAGGTGAAAAATGCATAGTCACTCTGCCTAGGATGGCAGAGTACACTTGGGATGCTTTGAAGTCTCAAAAACAGTGTTCTTAAAAATAGTTTTAAAATATTTATGGCTGAATCTCTTTTTAGTTCACCTGAAACTATCACGACATTGTTAATGGGCTATTCTCCAATGCAAATAAAAAGGTTAAAAAAAAAAGGAGCTACCTGAAGCTTACTGTTTGGAAACCTTGAGTATCTCCATGTGAGGGGTCTATGAGAAAGGTTTCCTACTATTAGCAAGAATTTCTGAAACAGATAAACATCTCATAGTTTTATAGAAATAGAAAATTTGGAAGTTTTATAAAAAGTTATAAAATATATTCATTTACTGAACAAGTAAACGTCCAGTGTGTTTGCATCAGACATGGATTTGGCAAAACCACATTTGCAAAGAAACATTTACATGAAAACATACCAGACAGCAAAAACTTATAGGGTCACATGTATGACTATGGTCAGATCATGTTGATGTATGGCAGGGGCCATCACAATATTGTAATTATCTTCCAATTAAAATAAATAAATAAAATTTAAACACTCATCTTCTAATCTTTTTTTAAAATTGAGCTATATTTCTATGAATTAAACTTTAAAAAGTGACTGAATCACAGTGAGGGTAGATTCAGTTCAGTTCAGTTCAGTTCAGTCTGTCAGTCGTGTCCGACTCTTTGTGGCATGCCAGGCCTCTCTGTCCATCATCAACTCCCGGAGTTCACTCAGACTCACATCCATTGAGTCAGTGATGTCATCAGGCATTTCATCCTCTGTCGTCCCCGTCTCCTCCTGCCCCCAATCCCTCCCAGCATCAGAGTTTTTTCCAATGAGTCAACTCTTTGCATGAGGTGGCCAAAGTACTGGAGTTTCAGCTTTAGCATCAGTCCTTCCAAAGAAATCCCAGGGTTGATCTCCTTCAGAATGGACTGGTTGGCTCTCCTTGCAGTCCAAGGAACTCTCAAGAGTCTTTTCCAACAGCACAGTTCAAAAACAACAATTCTTCAGTGCTCAGCCTTCTTCACAGTCCAACTCTCACATCCATACATGACCACAGGAAAAACCATAGCCTTGACTAGACGGACCTTAGTCAGCAAAGCAATGTCTCTGCTTCTGAATATGCTATCTAGGTTGGTCATAGCTTTTCTTCGAAGGAGTAAGTGTCTTTTAATTTCATGGCTACAGTCACCGTCTGCAGTGATTTTGGAGCCCCCAAAAATAAAGTCTGACACTATTTCCACTGTTTCCCCATCGATTTCCCATGAAGTGATGGAACCAGATGCCATGATCTTCGTTTTCTGAATGTTGAGCTTTATGCCAACTTTTTCACTCTCCTCTTTCACTTTCATCAAGACGGTAGATTAGGTGATGATATTTTCTACTAAGCTTTAGGACACAGGGCCACTCTTCTGTCCACATATCGTTACCTGTGGCTGACTACTTATTTTTATCCATTCAATTTTTGAGGAACTGTTCAGAATCATTTGCTTAAGTGAGGTTTGTACAGATGATTTGATGTTGTCATAAGTATATGACCTTTTTAATGTGTTTTTCTAAACAGACAATTTTAGTTGAGTGAAATTGCCAATTGCTAAGGTGTTTATTTTCAAACGTGATGACTGTGGCTTTGTACTCAAAGGACAGTTTCTGAATTTCCAGTATCAGAGGCATAACTGAACATTTTAGTTATTTACCATGAAAGTGTTTGCACAAACATACATTGACCAAAATATTAATATCTAATAAATGTCAGTATTGATCACAATTGTGAATTGTACATATTTAAAATGTATGCATTCTCTTATCCTAAGGACAGAGAGAGAATGAGAAAAGGGAGGTGGGGAATGATAGAGAAAGAATGAAAGAGAGAGAGACAGATTGAATAAATCAACTTAAATTATTGAAGAATGATAATAGAGGAATTGATCAATAGTTGGTCTGTATGAATGCTTAAAGGTACATTGTAACCTGAGGTGTTTGTTTGCAAAGCATTCATATTTTTAGTATTTTAATATCTTGTCAAAGTATTTTCATTACAACTAATTCATAAGATAAACTTTATTAAAATCATCATCTCCTAACAATTTCTTGTTAACAATATGGCATCTCATCATTTTTTTTAGGGTTAAAAAAGCAATAAGATGTTTTATAGTTTCTTTGGAAACAGAATATGTCATTTAAATCTGACAGTGTGTATGTTTAAGAGTTGCTGTTTTTCCCTTCCTTTTTTATTTTGCTACTGAGAATCGGGCTGCCTGCCTATTCATTCTTAAGATAAGTGATTAAGTAATTTGGGACAAATCCATCCAGACTCTGCCCAAGCATGCCCCTCTCCAAGTAGTTTTAAACCATACAATGCAGTAAAGCAGTTTGACTAAGAATTTATTCAACTGAAAGAGGTCAAAGAAAGTATTTCTCATTTTCTTTTCATAAGGTGTAGCTAATTGTGTGAATATACATGCTTTATCCTTTTGTAAATGGCAACAGTTATTGATAAATATAAAGGAATGATTTTTCAAACTTCACTTCTCAAAATAGTTTTCTGTTTTAAAACTGTATTATTACTTTTTTCTAATTTTATAGTATCCTTATATCTAAAATAATTATTATTTTCTCTTCTATTTCAGGAATATACAATAGATGTTTTCTTTCGACAAAAGTGGAAAGATGAACGATTAAAATTTAAAGGTCCTATGAACATCCTTCGACTCAACAATTTGATGGCCAGCAAAATCTGGACTCCAGATACCTTTTTCCACAATGGGAAGAAATCGGTGGCACACAACATGACAATGCCAAATAAGCTTCTCCGAATCCAGGATGATGGAACCCTGCTGTACACAATGAGGTATATGTTTAGATCAGATATGTTGCCTTTTAATACTGAGGAATCTGTGTATTAACCAACCAGCCAAACTAGGTATCAAGTACTAGCAGGTTGAATGCCTTTATAACAGATTATTGAGCTAACCAGATATGTTTTATAAATGCTTGAATATTAAAAAGCAAAGGTAAAGTAGTATTTATAAGTTTGAATCTCATTTTATTGTGTTAAAAGTTAAAAATTGCTTTAGATGTTAAAAATTATTTATTTTTTTGTCAATTTACTTTTCATAACTAAAATGTAAAATTTGATAAAGACTTTGTATAAATAAATAACGTTTGTCAGCATTATATATAGACAGATGTGTATTTCAGGTACTTGATGTGTTATTATTTCATGTGAAATGTTAAGTGGTAAATTTCAGTTGTGAAAGTTATTTAAAAAGGGACAATATGCAGTCTTGAGTTTTAAAGAAAAAACTTTTTTATAGTTTTCATTACTAAATGACCATTGTCTAAAATGGAACTAGCCATTCATTTTGCTTCTCTTGTTGAATCTTACAATACAGATACCATATCCTGCTTGGTTTTACACATTAATCAGTCCTATGAATTAAGAAAAAAATTGGAAATTTGGGATTTTGGAAAAAATTGCATAGAATTCTACTTAAATACTTTCTTAAAATTATATGCTGTGCTGTGCTCAGTCATGTCTTGACTTTTTGCAACCCCATGGACTGTAGCACCACGGGCCCCCCAGCCCCAAGGTTCTTCTGTCCACAAAATTTTCCAGGCAAGAATACCAGAATGGGTTACCATTTCCTACTCCAGGGATCTTCCCAACCTAGGGACTGAACTCAACTTGCATCTCCTGCATTTCCTGCATTTGCAGGCAGATTCTTTACCACTAAGCCACCTGGGAAGCTCTTAGAAATATATACATTATAATTAAATTGTTGGTCATATTTGTTTTGGTCATCATAAGAGATTCACCTGTAATTTCAAATTAGTACCTATTTCATCTACTTTACCTTTGTGCAAAATAGACAATTTTTTTCTTTGTAATAAATTTGCTATGATTACTCTTTAATGTGATCTTGAAGATAAAAAATATATTACTTTTAACATTTGTAATTCAACAATTATGGACTTCTGTCCATAGCTGATTAACAGTCTAGTCTCAAAAATATATTTCTAAGATATATATATATATAAATGCAAAGAAATAGAGGAAAACAACAGAATGGGAAAGACTAGAGATCCCTTCAAGAAAATTAGAGATACCAAGGGAACATTTCATGCAAAATGGGCTCAGAAGCAGAAGATATTAAGATGAGGCGGAGAATACACAGAAGAACTGTACAAAAAAGATCTTCACGACCTGGATAATCATGATGGTGTGATCACTCACCTAGAGCCAGACATCCTGGAACATGAAGTCAAGTGGGCCTTAGAAAACATCACTACGAACAAAGCTAGTAGAGGTGATGGAATCCCAGTTGAGCTATTTCAAATCTTGAAAGATGATGCTGTGAAAGTGCTGCACTCAATATGCCAGCAAATTTGGAAAACTCAGCAGTGGCCACAGGACTGGAAAAGGTCAGTTTTCATTCAAGTCCCAAAGAAAGGCAATGCCAAATAATGATCAAACTATTGCACAATTACACTCATCTCACAATTTTCCAAGCCAGGCTTCAGCAGTACGTGAACTGTGAACTTCCTGATGTTCAAGCTGGTTTTAGAAAAGGCAGAGGAACCAGAGATCAAATTGCCAACATCCACTGGATCATGGAAAAAGGAAGAGAGTTCCAGAAAAACATCTACTTCTGCCTCATTGACTATGCCAAAGCCTTTGACTGTGTGGATCATAATAAACTGTGGAAAATTCTAAAAGAGATGAGAATACCAGATCACCTAACCTGCCTCTTGAGAAACCTATATGCAGGTCAGGAAACAACAGTTAGAACTGGACATGGAACAACAGACTGGTTCCAAATAGGAAAAGGAGTATATCAAGGTTGTATATTGTCACCCTGCTTATTTAACTTATATGCAAAGTACATCATGAAAAATGCTGGGCTTGAAGAAGCACATGCTGGAATCAAGATTGCTGGGAGAAATATCAATAACCTGAGTTATACAGATGACACCACTCTTATGGCAGAAAGTGAAGGGGAACTAAAAAGCCTCTTAATAAAAGTGAAAGAGGAGAGTGAAAAAGTTGGCTTAAAGCTCAACATTCAGAAAACGAATATCACGGCATCTGGTCCCATCACTTCATGGGAAATAGATGGGGAAACAGTGGAAACAGTGTCAGACTTTATTTTGGGGTGCTCCAAAATCATTTCAGATGGTGATTGCAGCCATGAAATTAAAAGACATTTACTCCTTGAAGGAAAGTTATGACCAACCTAGATAGCATATTGAAAAGCAGAGACATTACTTTGCCAACAAAGGTCCATCTAGTCAAGGCTACGGTTATTCCAGTAGTCATGTATGGATGTGAGAGTTGGACTGTGAAGAAAGCTGAGTGCCGAAGAATGGTTGCGTTTTTACTGTGCTGTTGGAGAAGACTCTTGAGAGTCCCTTGGACTGCAAGGAGATCCAACCAGTCCATTCTAAAAGGAGATCAGTCCTTGGTGTTCTTTGGAAGGAATGATGGTAAAGCTGAAACTCCAGTACTTTGGCCACCTCAGGTGAAGAGTTGACTTACTGCAAAAGATTCTTATGCTGGGAGGGGTTGAGGGCAGGCAGAGAAGGGGACAACAGAGGATGATATGGTTGGATGGCATTACTGACTTAATGGACGTGAGTTTGAGTGAACTCTGGGAGATGGTGATGGATAGGGAGGCCTAGCGTGCTCCAATGCATGGGGTTGCAAAAAGTCGGACACAACTGAGCGACTGAACTGAACTGATGTATGTATTTACAGTTATAAATACAGATGCATGTATATATCCTAGAAATATCTTGTTGAGACTAGCATATATATGTATTTATGGGCCTCCTGGGTGGCTTAGATCATAAAGAATGTACCTGCCATGCAGGAGATCTGGAGTTGATCTCTGGGTTGGGAAAGTCCCCTATAGGAGGAAATGGTAACCCACTCCAGTATACTTGTCTGGAGAATTCCATGGACAGTGGAGCCTGGTGCATTACAGTCCATGGGGCTGCAAAGCATAGGACATGACTGAGCAATTAACACTTTCACTTTCATATGTATCTATATATAGTATATGTAATTGAGGCTTCCCTGGTGGCTCAGATGGTAAAGCGTCTGCCGGCAGTGTGGGAGACCTGGGTTCGATCCCTGGGTTGGGAAGATCCCCTGGAGAAGGAAATGGCAACCCACTCCAGTACTCTTGCCTGGAAAATTCCATGGACTGAGGAGCCTGGTTATACAGTCCGTGGGGTTGCAAAGCGTCGGACACGACTGATTATATAATATTCATTTATAATTTATTAATTTTGAAGGGTGCTTCCCCAAGGCCTTATTCAATTCTTGTATCAGTTTTGCTATATGGTTATTGATGGAACATTGTGAAAAATAGCTTTCTTTTTTTATGATAGAGAGTTTTTTCATTTTATTCTTAAAGTTTCAGATGTTAATATTGAAGTTAATGGGAAACTAACCTTCAAAAACATGTACATAACTTTTTCTTAACTAACCACAGAGTATGAAATGCTTAAGTAAAGTGTATTTTTAATTAGACTCTGTTACTTGCATTCAGATTTTATTGATGCTAATATCTTCTGAACGATTGTCTAAATGTGAAAGAACAAAAGCATATTTAAATGTGAATTAGCCTAATTGGATGCCATGATGGAGGTCCTACCTCATCATTCATCATTAATTCTATTGACAATAAGGAGTGATTTATCTTAACTTGCCAATTTATTTAAACACAGAGTGGAATTTTGACTTTTAGGCTTACAGTTCAAGCTGAATGTCCAATGCACTTGGAGGATTTTCCAATGGATGCCCACTCATGTCCTCTGAAATTTGGCAGCTGTAAGTATGGGGATGGAGGTACATGTTTTGGGTCAATAAAATCAAAGATGGTCAGCATCACAACTTAATTGTGTATTTCCTTCTCATATGATGGGATGCTTAATGCTTTTCTAACAAGATGTAGAAACAAAAAATATACTGACTTCCCTCAAGTAATTAATTGGCTAGCCCTCCTGTATTCTCAAATATCATTATATCTTAATTATCATGTTTAATTGTCATTTACCTTAGTGCTAGTAAAAAACATCCTATATTTTTATGCATATGAAAAAGTAGGAGATCTTTGAAGTTCTGGACTATTATTGTTAATCTCCTTTTTCAAGTGCAAATACATTAAAAATGCAATATAAAGTGGGTTTTTTTTCAACTGAGAGTAAAATGTTAAGGATAGATTCTGTTGTTTAGTGATCAGCCTGACACAAATGACAGCAGAGAATAGGTGAAAAAAAAAGAAAAATGAAGCTGGATCTCTGCAATTATCTTTCTACTTTCTAATAATAGAGGGATTTTTTTTCTAAAATAAATTTGAAAGAGTCAGTGGAGCAAGATTGTGCCATGTGGGCACTCTCTGTGTACAAAAAGTATTTCAGAAAAGGCACTGTGCATTTGGCTGTTGTATAGGTCACTGAGGTTGTATCTTGTATGTCAACCAGAAGCATTAGCTCTACCAGAATAATTGAAAAGAGGGAAGGTCAAATCATCTCCCTAGGCCCACAGGGCATTCAGGTCAGGTTCAGGATAAATTCATGGACACGGCTAAGCAGCTTCTCTCTTTTTTGAGAGTGTTCCATAGCCTGACCTTTTCAGAAACCGTGCTCTTCTAGCACCCCATCTTTGTCCATTCTGAGGGGCTTCTGACTTTTCACACTCTTGAACAGAAATGCAGTTCTCTCAGCTGATTAAAAATATGTATGACTAAATAATGTACCGTCTGCTCACAGGCTGTATCAAGTGAAGAATAAGGAAGAACGATGGCCAATACGAATGCAAAACCCTCTGATTATTTTGATGATCATAGTTTTATGGAATGATAAGTTCAATCATATTTGTTCTGTTCTATATTACAAAAGGTGTCAGTTCCCAGTTTTCTTTGAGAGTCTCCTCTTTGTATAATTAAAAGCCTTCCTTTCCTGTCATGGAAACTATTACTTCAGTATTAGCACTTCTTCGAAAATTATTTAAGATAGTCAATCATGTTATTCCAAGTAAACATTAAGCTAGGAAACTACATTAGATGCAGCACAGTAAAGCTCATTTGCATTGCATAAATTGTATTAACTAGATAACTGAAAAGCCTTGATACCAAATAAAGTATTTATTGAAGATGGAGTAATGATCTAAGATAAGAAGGAAAGGCGTTTTGCAGTGGACAAGTTAGTGCCATTAAGACACTAAACATAAGTGATGTCTCAATTCTGAATATGAAATAGATACACCTGAAAATATTTTAAATGAAAATTTAACATGTCTTAATAGCACACCTTCAGACAAATGTAGTGTTGTGCATTTGCGAATATGGTTTTCTGTATCTAGAAGTATTGCAGGCAACACATAGAGCTTATTGTTAGGCATTTTTTGTTGAATTGGACTTACTTAGTTTTCTCTATATTTATTTTCTGACACATAGAGTTTAAAAAAAGTTGCATATTATTTTGTTTATCTTTGCCAATAGTACATACTTGAGACATAGAGAGTTAATTGTCTAGACAGCAGTATGGAATATGGACCAACAGGCCAACCCAAAACTTAAAATGTTGGCAAGACAAATTTTGGCAGAAGGGGCCATGGCCTTTTCTTCTAATCATTTACTTCTCACTTGTTTAAAAAAATTTCCTTGACTACCACAAGTGATTGAATTTCTAGAGTTTTATCATTAGCCTCAAATAAAAGAAGCATCTTTTCTACTAACTTACAATTTTGAATTCAGTTTTGTTTTGCTTTTCGCTGTTGCTTCACATCTTTATACAATTCCTTTCTATTTAATTTGACTAAAAATTCCTGAATGGAAATCTGAAAGTACTCTGGGCATCATCCTAAAATAAATTTTAATTTTGGGGATAAAAATTAAAAATTAAAATGATTTTGATATTGTTTTGGTTATCAAATATTAATAATTTGTTAGCATGCCTTTACTCCTTAATTCAGATTAGGACTCAAAATGGGTTATTGATTTAAATTAAGTAAAATTATGTAATGGAACCTAATCTGGACATGAAATTTATAAAGAAATTTGTCCTTTTCTCCTTTTATACTTCACTGAAAAATCACAACAGTCTCTGAGTTTATATGTGTGTTTGTGGACCAGAAAATGCCTCAGATCTTCATTGCATAACTTTCTGTTCTCTCTTTTCTCGCCAGATCCCAAATCTAAAAATCATATTCCTACCTAACAAATGACATAATTTCTTTTTATAAAAGATATGGGAAGGATCAGTCATTTTAACATATTCTTGAGCTTTCATCCAGATTTCCATCTTTCATAACAGTAAATAACGAAATTAAAATGTTATATATTTCCTGATTAATCTAGCAAGAATGAAGGGAGAGTGTTTTCCTTATGACAGGTGCAAAAAGTATAGCTATGAGTAAGAAAGAGTCCCTCTCATCAGTCTCTTATTAGATTCTCAAAAATTTCTCCATTTTGCATAGTTTTATTTTCTTTTATTTCTGTTTAAAGGTAAAGATCAAAATTCAAAAGTGGAATTATTATAACTGCTTAAAATAAAACCTTATATGTATTAAGATCTACAGATCTACAACTGCTGAGTACTCTGAGGTCTTCTGATATAAAGTGGAGCATGTGATGTCTTTTCAGTTTATTAAATTATGTGTCATTTGAAATTTTATTGTAAAGACAGTGATTATATGTACTCAAAACAAGCTAACTTGATAATCTGAGAATGCATTGCTGGTTATACACATTACTAAGATTACTTAATTATATATAACAACAAAAGCATCAATGATTAATTGAAATTAATTAATAGAAATTTAGATTTTAGAGTAACTGAATTCATTCATATGCAAACTATAGGAAGATATTTGCTATTAAATATATGTATATACAAACATAATGATATGATATATATATAAATAATATAAGTACACATATTTTTAGAATGCTATTTCAGAAAACTATTTTACATAATGTAAGTTACTTGTGGATGTAGGTGTGTACATGTCTTTCACTGATATTAACCTTTACTAGTGACATTCAGAAAAGCAGACACATTGTAGTATGTCATTGAAAGATCACACAGTGAATAAGACACAACAATAACTTTATTGTAACTAATGCTTAAGTGGGAATGGACTTGTGGTCACAGACTTTCATTCGAGGTAAGTACCAGAACCACCCCAGAACCATGGTATTAACCTAGAAAATGTATAGGTGGCAGGTAAATGAGCTTTCCAGTGTCCTGAAGACCTAGAGGCAGACAGCTGGAGACAGCTGGTTCTTTCTCTCCTTCAATTGAAAATGTGACTGTGATGCTGAGTTTTGCTCAGGGACCAGAAGTAACTAATATTTCTAAATATTCCCATGAGCACAAGTGCATAGAAGTTCTTCGGAAGGTCAGTAGGACAGCCAGAATTGTCTGCTTATTCAACTGTAGAGAAACTCTGCCTGTTCCCCCTCAGGACATGTAGGCGCAAGGGAAATGCCAGGGCCAGAGAACTGCTGAGACAAGATACGCTGCTTGCTCTCCAGCCTTACAGTCATCTCACTTCTGCTAAGTCCGGTATCTTTAGCCAAATAAATCAGAAAGTTACATCTGGTCTGTACGTGATCTGTCTCCTCCTGCCAATTACAGCTTAATTAGGATGCTATGCAAGTATAGTCCAGTGAGATCTGTGTGCAATAATTAATTTTAAAATGAATATGTTTTAAAGTGTTTTCAATTTATGAAACTATAGCATTCTGAGTTATTTTACATATCCAGCAAAATTCTCATTTTTCTAATGAAATGTATTGTATCATGACAGCTAAGTGATTTAATTCTTAACTAGGTGAGTTAACTTTTCTTTTGAAGAAAAGTCTACAAAACTAACTACAAAGATAATACTTTAAATACAATATATATCATTATTGTTCTCACATGGAAGTAAGTTACCATTATGTCCAGAGAACAAAGTCATTTTGGAATACAATTATTTCATGAGCAATAGCTGTTTCTAAATTAACTAGTTAAATGGGCCTTGGGTGTTCATAACCTGTTTACTGCAATGCCTTCATCTGTTACTTTGGGAATATGGAAGACATTTTAAGCATCTCAGAGCCCAGTGATTTTTGCAGATTCTAAAGAGATATTCGATCTTTGTCTCTCAAAGTGGTTGCAGTGAAAATATCCTTATGGTCGTGGTTGCCTCTCTTGATCTTCTTCACACCCTTCTTATTGAAATTTCAAAGACACTTTTTTACCCTAAAAATATGATCTTTAAATATAAGTTTTATAGTAAACAATAATTCTATGAAATATACAACCTTTGATGTTATTGTTATTGATGATTCTTACTAAAATGCTTACAAAGTTTTTTTTTTCCCTAATTTCCTACAGATGCCTATACAACCTCAGAGGTTACTTACATTTGGACATATAATGCGTCTGATTCTGTACAAGTTGCTCCTGATGGCTCTAGGTTAAATCAATATGATCTGCTGGGCCAATCAATTGGAAAGGAGACAATTAAGTCTAGTACAGGTCAGTAAAAAATTGAGTCTAAAGAAAAGCCGATTTCTAAGAAAGTTAATGGGTTAAAGCCATTGGAAATGTATCAGCTTGCTTAAGACCTTTTTCTCTTGAGGTCTAAGAACTAGTAGCATAGGTAGTCTTGGGAGCTTTTTAGAAACTGAGACTCTCAGGCCTGACTCCTGCTAAAGTCAGGATCTGCTTTTTAACAAGATTTTAAGGAGATTCCAAGATGTGCATGAAAGTTTTTAAAAAACACTGATCTAACTTGTCTTTTGAGATGAGCCAATTTTACCTTATCAGTGTTACAATTTCCCTCATTTTCTAATTCTTTCCCCCGTATCCTGCATGAGTTATGACTATTCAATGCTTGATTATAAATAATTACTACTAGCTTCTGAGGGAAAGCTGAAACTCTCCCTAAGAAAACACAGCTGTATGAACTCATGATCTCACATCTGGCAGATGTAAACCCAGAGAGCAGAATGGAAGGTAGCTATGAGGATCAGACAGAACTGACCCCAGGATATTAGAGAAGACATTAAGATTGGTAAATTCAGAATTGGTGGTAGGATTAAAATCTGGGCCAAAAGATAAGTCTTGGAGATATGGCCAGAGATCAATACAAAGAGTCTAAGTAGGGCTAGACTGAAAGGCAAGCAAAGCAAAGCCTTGAGGGTGGTTCCAAAGAGGATGAGGAGCTGAGCAACTAAGATAATGTATGTTCAGAGAGCACTTATAAATCTTCTATCTTTTGGTCAGTAAGCATGACCTAGTGAGAAAAATCAAATACCACACTGTATACAAGCCATGCAAATTCCTTGGTCATATAAAAATTTTCTTTTAAATACTATTGCTATGCTAAATGGCATTTTAATGTTATATATTTTTCATGCCATATATGGGATGAATTCTTTGCATTTTAAAATCAGGGACTTTTTTTTTTCTCTAATCCCTTCCGTTTCCAAAATGTTCAAACTATTGACTACTACAGTTTCTTAAGCTTCTTAAATTTTTCTTCTAGGTGAATATACCGTAATGACAGCTCATTTCCACTTGAAAAGAAAAATTGGATATTTTGTGATTCAGACATATCTGCCTTGCATCATGACTGTCATTCTCTCCCAAGTGTCATTCTGGCTTAACAGAGAATCTGTGCCTGCAAGAACAGTGTTTGGTGAGTGACTAACTACATACTGTGCTGTACAGCACATTTTGTTTCATGGCACATTTCAAAAGCATTCTATCTCTTGATCCTCACCCCAGTAGTTGTCATGTACAGAGCAGGGAGTATTTGGCTTTGTCTTATCGATGAGGAAGCTGAGGCTCAGGAAAGTAAAATACAGAGTCAGTGTCCCATTCTTGACAAGGAATAAAAACAGTTCTCAAATCTGAAATATACTATCTTCTTTCTGTTAAATCATTTTGCTTATCAACACTTCATTTCATGTTAGTATAAGGAGAATATTCTTAGAGGTTTTAATATAAAGTTCAACAGTAGCATATTTCTAAGCTTTTATATTTACTTCATTTGTTGGTTTTTTTGGGGGGGAGGGATTAGTTTTTAGATGAACAAAGATGACTTTAGTACCTTAAATGAGAGAGAATAAGGGAGGAAGGGGAGGAGAAAGAAAAAGAGATCTCTCATTCCCTATCAGTAGTATGTTTAATAACAAAATTAAGTTTCTTGATTAAAATGTGCAGGGAATTTTAGTTACTGCTTTTTAGATATATGAATTAAGATGAGCACATTTTGTAACAAAATAGGCCACTTTGTGTATTTGGTCCACTCATTCATTTAGGAAGGCTTTACTGAGAATCTACTGTGGTGGAGAGCACCGGAATAAGCAGGAAAGTTAATGCCAACACAAGATGAAAGCATTATAAAAGAGGCACATGCAAGCCCTTAAAAATATACAGCAGCGTGGATGTTCCCTAAGAGGGCTGATTAAGTAGCTGAGTTAACATTCAAACTAAGTCTTGAAGGATAAGTAGGAGATTCCCAGATGAATGAGATGGGACAAAAATCCTAGTCAAAAAAGGATAAAGTATGCAATAATATAGCAGGATGAAAGGATGTAGTGTATTCAGTGACAGTGAGCTGCTTCAGTGTCAGTGGATATGCATACAGATAGAAAAGTAGTTTGAGGCCTAGATGAGACATCCTTGTAGGCCATGTTAATATAATGTAACTATATCTTATAGACTATAGTGTTTTGAGACCATGGACATGTGTAAAGCTCTTAGAACAATGCCTGGCATTTAATACATGCTATATAACTATTAGCTGTTCTTATTATCAGTGGTGAAAAATCAATTTTAGTCTCAATATTAGAAATGAATAATTTAAAAGATAATTTCATTTATAATGGTGCCCAAAATAATAAAATATCTAGAAACAAATGTGACCAAGGAAGTAAAAACTTGTCCACTAAGAACTATAAGACTTTGTTGAAATATACTAAAGCAGACCTAACTAAATGGAAAGATATCTCATGGTTTTTTTTGTTTTTGTTTTTTTTTTTTTGGAAGATAGTACCATTAAGATAGGAATTATCCCCAAAGCAATCTATAGATTCAATACCTGTAAGAAATCCAATGGCTTTTGTGGGCAGAAATCTCAATCCTCAAATTCGTGTGAAATTGCAAATGGCTCCAAATAGCCAAAACAGTATCAATAAAGAAAAAAGTTGCTGAACTCATACTATCCAGCTTCAAAGCCTAGTATAAAGCTACATTAATCAAAACACTGCGAGAGTGTCATAAGGATGGACATATAGACCGATGGAATAAAACTGAGTCCAGAAACAAACAAACAACTATGACTAATGAATTTTCAGTAAGGGTGCCAAGACCCTTCTGTGGGGAAATAGTATTCTCTTTACCAAATGGTGCTGGGACAGCTGGATGACCACCAGGTGCAAAGGAATGAAGATGGAGTCTCACTTCACTCCTTGACACAACAATTAAACAGATATAAAACATTAATGTAAAACTGAGAACTGTAAGACTATTAGAAGACAATACAGGGTCTATTAGAAGACAATACAGGATCTATTAGAAGAAAATGCCGGATAAGTCTTTATGAATTTGGATCTAACAGTGGATTCTTAGATTTGACATCAAAAGCATGGGTAACAAAGAAAACCAGATAAAGTGAATCTCACTAGGATTGAAAACTTTTGTATCTCAAACATCATCAAAAATATGAAAAGACAACTTACATTTGAAAGAAAAAATTGCATTTCATACATCTGATAAGGGTTTAATATCCTGAATAAATAAGGAATTCTTACAACTGAAAAACAAAATGATCAAAACCATGATTTTAGGAAATGGACAAGAAACTCAAATGGACTTTTTTCTAAACAAGATATACAAATGGCAAACAAACACAAATAATAATGTACATCATTGTATTTTAAGGAAATGCAAATCAAAGCAACAATAAAATACATATTATACATACTAGCATAGCCATAATAATGAATAAACCAAAAGAAAAAAGGGACTTAAGTACTGGTGAGAATGAAGAGAAATAGAAACCCTCATAAATTGCAAGGAGAGTATAAAAAGGTATATATGGCTTCTGTGGACAATTGTTTGGCAGTTCCTCAAAAAGTTGAACACAGAATTAACATATGATCCACCAATTTCACCTCTAGGTATTACCTAAGATTAATGAAAACATGTTTATACAGAAACTTGTACACAGATGTTTATAGCAACATTATTCATAATAATCAAAAGATAGAAACAATCCAAATATTGCTTGTAGATGAATGGATAACCAAAATATAGTACACACTTACAGTAGAATATCAGTCACCTATCAGTCAGTCAGTCAGTTCAGTTGTTCAGTCGTGTCTGACTCTTTGCGACCCCATGCACTGCAGCACACCAGGCCTCCCTATCTGGCACCAACTCTTGGAGTTTACTCAAACTCATGTCCTCATTGAGTTAGTGATGCCATCTAACTACCCCATCCTTTGTCATCCCCTTCTCCTCCTGCCTTCAATCTTTCCCAGCATCAGGGTCTTTTCAAAAGAGTCTGTTCTTCGCATCAGATGGCCAAAGTATTAGAGTTTCAGCTTCAACATCAGTCCTTCCAATGAAGATTCAGGACAGATTTCCTTTAGGATGGACTGGTTGGAATTCTTTGCTGTCCAAGGGAGTCTCAAGAGTCTTCTTGAACACCGCAGTCCAAAAGCATAAATTCTTTGGCGCTCAGCTTTCTTTATACTCTCCCTCACATCCAGATACGACCACTGGAAAAACCATAGCCTTGACTAGACAGACTTTTGTTGAGAAGGTAATGTCTCTGATTTTTAATATGGTATCTAGGTTGGTCATAACTTTTCTTCCAAGGAACAAGCGTCTTTTAATTTCGTGGCTTCAGTCACCATCTGTAGTGATTTTGGAGCTCCCAAAATAAAGTCTGTCACTGTTTCTACTGTTTCCCCATCTATTTGCCATGAAGTGATGGGACCAGATGCCATGATCTTAGTTTTCTGGACGTATAGCTTTAAGCCAACTTTTTCATTCTCCTCTTTCACTTTCATCAAGAGGCTCTTTAGTTATTCTTCACTTTCTGCCATAAGTGTGGTGTCATCTACATATCTGAGGTTACTGATATTTCTCCTGGTGATCTTAATTTCAGTTTGTGCTTCATCCACCCCAGCATTTCTCATGATGTATTCTGCATAGGAGCAAAATAAACAGGATGACAATACATACCCTTAATATATTCCTTTTCCTATTCGGAAATAGTCTGTTGTCCCATGTCCAGCTCTTAACTATTGCTTCTTGACATGCACACAGATTTCTTAAGAGGAGAGTCAGTTTAGTTCAGTCACTCAGTCATGTCCGACTCCTTGTTACTACATGAATTGCAACAAGCCAGGCCTCCCTATCACCAACTCCCGGAGTTCACTCACACTCATGTCCATTGACTTGGTGACGCCATCCAGCATTCTCATCCTCTGTTGTCCTCTTCTCCTCCTGCCCCCAATCCCTCCCAGCATCAGAGTCTTTTCCAATGAGTCAACTCTTCGCATGAGGTGGCCAAAGTA
>SJYC01134175.1:0-12485 GCA_006408675.1 Madoqua kirkii | reverse complement strand
TCTGTGTAATTTGCCTGTTAATTATCTTTCTTCCAGTAGATTACCTCCTCTGAGAATATATAATTCATGTTTTTTGTATACTCGTGTCTAACAAAGTGGCAGGCATGTGGTAGACTGGATAGATTTTTAATTAAAAATTAATGTCGTGTAGGAGGCTTAATAAAGTGGTATTGAGCTTATTAGAGATATCAGGAAGATGGTCACTGGAGTTCATAAAATACATCCTTAAAGATATTTATCATATGAGAACAGATTAGGAAGTCAGAGTAAATTATATTGCCCAGAAGAACAGTAAAGTAAGAGGAGTGGAAAAACAGTTATGGTGTCTTGTGAAATCTGAGCAGTTAAGTGAGAAGTGGTAAAGAGCAGCCCTCTGAGAAAGCTAAAGAAGAGGGGGCAGAAGACAGAAGACGCTCTCGAATCCCGACTTAGGACCAAACTATTGGGAAGGGAGCTTTGGAACTGTCTCAAAGCTGTATTTGCATAGCAGACACAGTGTAATGCTTTCCAGGAGGCCGATGTATGTAAAAGTTTTGTTTTAGCAGATAGTTTGATATCTTAGAGGGTTAATATAAAACACTCCTTTCTTCTTTTCCCAGTTTTTCAGACAATTTATATAGTCTGTGCCTGAACCATCACAGGCCTCATCTGTCAGAGATGACTAGTTATTTCCTAATGACTTACAGAACATTGCAAGCCTTGATTCTAATTGTGTACACCAAGTCGAGACTACACTGATTTGATGTACATTCCCATTCATTTCCATGCCTTCCTTACTGCTGGATGTGGCCATATGACTAAATTCTCAAAGACATGTGAGTAAAAGTTAGGTGTTGAACTTTCAGTGTGGCCATAAGGTGAGTGTATGGGCCTCTCTTTGTCCTCCCCTCTCTTTTGCTGGAATGCAGGCCAAGTGCTGGCGAGCCCTCTTCAACCTCAAGGACATGGATGCTACCATAAAATGACAGAGAAACAAGAAAAAGGAAACCTAAGTCTCTGATACCACAGTAGTCTCATTAACCTTAGATATCTTATACCCAAACTGTTAAATGAGAGAAAGGATGGAGGGGTACTCTCATTTTATCTTATCTGTGTTCCTACCTGCTCACTCTGGAGAATAGTCTTTAGTTGGTGCTTACCTTAATACCTTTTCTAAGAATTAACTCTAACCTTATCTTATATACATGACTTTATATATGAATATATTATATATATAACTATATATTATATATATTACATATAACTGTATATGTCATATATTCACCATATACTATGTACCTACTACTTTATATATATATGTAAAATGTTATATATATAGTATTTTAATTAGATTTATGGAGCACACAAAATATTTATTTAAAACTGTTTCAATGATCATACATCTCTTAATCCCATTTCCCTAGTCATTGAATTCTGGGGAGAAAACAGCTAGTATCAGAATATTTTTGTGTGTTTATGTATTTAACCCAAAACATACACAAACATACCCACTCATTTATACACACAAATAGGTGTATTTGCTTCAAAACTATATTGATTCATTCAATAAGAAACATGTGCCTGACACTATTCTAGACCTTAGAGACTAGTGAAAGTCGCTCCGCCACGTCTGCCTCTTTGAGACACCGTGAACTGTAGCCTGCCAGGCTCCTCTGTCCATGAAACGTAACAGACCAGAACACTGGAGTGGGTAGCCTATCCCTTCTCCAGTGCATCTTCCTGACCCAGGAATTGAACCAGGGTCTCCTGCATTGCAGAGGGATTCCTTACCAGCTGAGGTACCAGGGAAGCCCTTAGAGACATAAAATATGCAAAAAAGATCCTACACTCACAGTCTGTTTGAAGAGAAGCGAAGATAAACAAATATAAATGATATGTTGTGGTCTAGGAATATTCAGGGTGCTCTCTGATAACCTAGAAGGGACATTGAACACAGACTTGGAATATTCACTGATCCCCATAGCTTGAGGTTCCACCACTGATTCCCCAGAGTCCTTGAGTATTCATATCCATATATGTGTGTGTACTTACACATTAACATTGATTGCAAATACATTTCCATCTGTACCATGAAAGTTTTTAATATCTTATTAATTTAAAATGTTTCACAAATGTTAAATTAGGGTCAATAACATTACTGTATGGATATTCTTCTTACTTTCAAAACTTTAGTATGATTTTGTTTATGCTTGTAGTAAAAGCATTAAATAATTTGGCCAGATTTTATAAGTAATATTTTTGCCAAAAATATGATCAGGCTAGTTAGTGGAGGAATATGATCAAGCTAGTTAGTGGGGGAATATGATCAAGCTAGTTAGTGGGGGAACAAATATTAGGCAACCTAACTGAATACATCAGGTGCATATAATTCAAAACTTGGTTTATTTCTTGAATTGTCCTATTTTTAACAAGTTATTTTCAAATGAAGTAGATTCAGTGATATAACAATACTCTATCACTTTATTATAACTCCCATTTTCATATGTTTTCAAAACTCCCCATTCAGATTCAGTTAGCAGGAACACAATGAACTGTCAGAGCATCTGTTTCACATTGAAAGGCACTGGCCAAATTCGAGATTTATGAATTTGTCTTGTTGACTATCAGTCACCTGCTGATATTAGTTCATTATTTACTTCCAGAAGATTGTCTGTATTATGTTGATTCATTACTTTGCTAAACATTACCTAGCTCTTCTGATTAACTGTCAAACTCGACTACCCATAACACAGCCAGAACCCACAAGAAAAATAAAACACAGATATATAACTAATAACATGGTAAATCATAAAAAATCATGTATTGAAATCAAGGCACTGAACTTCAGGTTTCATCACTGACATGTGAAGACCTTGAAAGTTGTCACTCCCATCATTACAATTAGAGAAAACTGAACAAATGAAAATTAAGGACTTCTATTACATTCATAGGAGAATTTAGGTGACAGGCAAACTGCCACCCAATTTGGGAAGAGGCAGACATCCAGAGACAAAGCTAAGACTTTCTTTTTACCTGAAAGAGATGCTGCTTAACAGCATACACTGGTAGAGGTATTTAAATGCTTATTTTCGTTAATTGTTAGGTACTGAACATGTACTCATGTGAGAGTAAGAAGCTAGTGAAGCCACAACTTTTGTAGGAGCCCCACATATTCACGGGATTTTACCTCCTGGAATCCCACTAGATTCTCAGGCTAAAGATCTAAGATATATCCATTCTTAACACTAGCAGAGGAAGGGGCAAGGAGAAGAATCTTTTTGAAACATACCCAGAGCCTCTTCCAGAAACAAAGCCTGTGTCCAGGGAAAGGGTCTTGGCCGGAGCCTCATCCTAGCTGAGAGAGGCCATTCCTGCCATTCAAGCTGCTCTAGCCTTACTTTCTCACCTAAGGAGATATGAGAAAATGAAATACTATCACCAGAGATCAGAGCATCACGGAAATAGATTGGGTATGCTGCAGCCACTGCAAGGAGGAAGGAGAAGGGGGAATGAAAACGTACCAGAAGAGAAACATTTGTGATGTTACAGTCTGAGATACAGGCTGCCTAAAAGCCTGAGATCAAATCAGATTTTATTAATAGTTCAGTCTCCCTTCCGACACCTTCCCACCCACCCATGAGATGCCTATAGAACAGCAGCAGCTTATGGCAGACAGAACTGAAGACACAGATTCCCTGGGAGAAGGAGTAGCTAGGAAAGTCCAAGGTCAGGAGTGGAAGCCACAAGAAAACAAAAAAGCCTTGAATCCTGTGGCACCTGTAATGACAGCAGACATTAAACACAACCGTCTAGCCAGATTAATTTAAATCCTGTCCTGCGGGTCTATTTATGTCAGTCCTTATTATCCAAAGTAACATGGTCAGCTTTTAACAGAAAATTATCAGTGATGTATGTCAATTGCATTTTACTAATACTTGGGGTAAAAATTAGAAGGCACGCCAAAGGGAAACATTAAAAAAAAAAAACACAGTTGGAAGAAAAAACAACAAAAGAGACTCAGACATGACAGGGACGTTGGAATTATAAAATAAGGAATTTAAAGTAACTATGATTAATATGTTAGTACTTCTAATGGAAGAAGTAATCAACCTCCAAGAAAAGATTGGTTATAAAAGCAGAGAAATGGCAACTCTAAAAATCAAAAGGAATGATAGGAGTAAAGAAGACAGTAATAGAAATGAAGAATGACTTTAGTGAACTCATCAACCAGCTCTAAGCCTGAAGAATGAATTGATTAGCTAGTATGTGATCATTAGAAATTTCAACTTTCAAACTGAAATTCAAGCAAGAAAGTAAGTCAATTGAATAAATAACAACAAAAACAGAACAAAGCATTCAGGAACTGTGCTACCATTTCAATAGGTGTAACAGAGTCATAATTGTAATATCAGAAGAATAAAGTGAGAACAGAAAAAATATTTGACATAATTGTGGTTGAAATTTGCCAAATATTAATGACTAAACAATAGGTCCACAAAGCTCAGAGGACACCACAAAGGATAATTATCTACAAAGCAAAACAAAGAAAAACACACTCATATCATATTCAAATAGCAGTAAACTAAAGGCAAAGAGAAAATGTCTGAAAAAAGAGCTAGAGAAGATAAAAGCAATCACCTTAACCATTGAATGCTTCTTAGGTGGTGCAGTGGTAAAGAATCTGCCTGCCAAGGTACGAGACACAGGTTTGATCCCTATGTCAGGAAGATCCCCTGGAGAAGGAAATGGCGACCTTTTCCAGTATTCTTGCCTGGGAAATCCCGTGGACAGAGGAGCCTGGTGGGCTATGGGGTTGCAAAAGAGTCAGATACAACTTAGCAACAACACAACAACAAGTTTCTTAGTGTGCTTCTACTGTATTTGTTAATATTATTATTATCATTTTGGGGAGAAGGAGTGATTGATTATTGTTTTGTTCGTTGGGCTCAAGGGGAAGGTGGGGTGGAGTGGAGAATCCAGTATTTTGTTACCAGAAGTCTGTAGTTTCTGCCATTTCTACCAGCAACCAGCAGGTGGTATCAAACAATTTTAAGTTGCTATTCTATTGCAGTTTTTGTGCCTATTGGTTTCTGAGATTTCTCCTTCCTAACTTTAACCCCACACCTAACCGCAAATACTCACTTATAAGCATTTGATGGGTATAAAGGTCTCAAGGATTTTAAAAAATATTTTTTTTATTTTTTAATTGAATTAAAATTCTTTATAATTTGAGGATTTTATTTTTCTGATTTAAATATGTCCTAACTTTCCTTTCAGAGTGATGTTACACTAGGTGTCTTTTCATAATAAGAGGCATTGTTTTACATGTGGTAACTCTTTCGGTTGCATGCTTTCTCAGTCACTCAGTCATGTGTGACTCTGTGACCTTATAGACTGTAGTCCCCCAGGTCCATAGGATCTCCAGGCAAGAATACAGGAGTGGGTTGCCATTTCCTTCTCCAAGGCATCTTCCTGACCCAGGGATCGAACCCACATTGGGAAAACACTACTCCTAATCCCCACTTTACAAATGAGGAAATTTGTGGAACAGAGAAGCTAGGAAACTTCCTTAAGGTCACAGAATTAGAATTCAGGCATCTGGCCATGGAGCCCACCGTCTCAATTCTCTGTGTGAAATCATTTCCCCAATTTGATTTTCTCATTTTGGTGTATATTTTCACTCAACACATAGGATTTCTTTACTTTGACACCATTTACTCAGCTACTATGAACTGAGGTTTTTGGCACCTGCAAGTTGGAATAAGAAATATTATGCAGAATAAAATCAGAATGTAAAATAGCTATATGTTAGATATTATTGGAAGAATGGTCACATATTTGCACATATATGCATAAAATTTTAGTGCTGAAAGCACTTTATAAACTACTTGCCTTTTATTTTACTTTAAAAGAAACTTAGGCTTCCCAAAGAAGCATTGAGTTTCAGTGGTCCCTCGGAGGTGATAAGGGAAGACACAATCTGCTAAAGCAATGTTGTGGAAACATTCATTTATGGAGGCCTTACCAGGAACAGGAAAATGCCCACTGCTGGGAGATGGGCATGTGGGAGGTTTGTGAACTTTTTAGGGAAGTGCAACTTTTGAATGCCTAGCTTTTCTATCTACAGTGTAATGGGACAGACTAGGCTGAACTAACAGAGAGAAAAGCTGGCTGTACAAAGAAAAAAGAGAAGGAAGGGAGGGAAGGAGGAAGAGCTTATAATCAGTGTTAACAATTTTCATGTCAAGTTCCTACAATCAGACGAAAGAAAATAAAATTTAGATACAGGGGCAATTTAAATATGGTGAAAAATATTTATATTGAAATTGCTGTAACATTTTATTGGCCTGAGTGACTAGACACAAATCTAATTATAAGCTACTGGTATGGACTAAGAATCATAATTAAATTTATGGTTTGCCATAATTGGAATATGCATTTTTTATATATTTTTCTTTGTTAGTCTACATTAATGTATCTGTCATTCCCCAAAATTCACTGTTGAATTAGAAATGATTAAAAGTCCTTATCTCTTGTTTAAATTAAAAATTTTGCATTTTATCTTATCATAGAAGCAAAGAAGGGTGACTTCAGGAAAAAAGTGAATTTCCCTCTATTTTGTCCTTTCATATTTATCTGATAAAATACCAAAAAAAATTTAAATAATAGAAAAATCACTGAAAGCATTTAGAGACAAATATTTTAGCAGCCTCTATCAGAGGCAATGAACTTTTGGATCAAACAATGGGCTAACCAAAAAGATTTAAGAGGAAAACCCAGGGAATGAATTTTACATTTAAATAATTAAATAATTAAATCATAGAAAAAATCTGATTTTTTTCTATTTCAACTGAACTTGAAATAGAAACAAAGTTTCTAGTTCATCATTCCAAACCACATGCTATCTTATCTGAACATGGTAACTTAAGATGAATGCCCTTTTTGATTTTTTTATTTACTAAGTTCATGCAGTATATCTATACTGACACAAAAATTCCTGTGCATAAATTTTCATGAAAACTGAATCAGAAACATTTTTAGGAAAAATGTATTGTAGATTTTTTACAGTCAATGTTATCCCAACTTTATTGCTGTGGTATTACTAATGTAGGTATTAAAAAATTTATTAAACTATTTCCCAATCACTGATTGCTAACATTACCACCTTTTTACTTTTACAAGCAGTGTTCATAATAAGGAGCCTTGTTATCATTTATCTTTAAATATTTTTCTGCTGTCACTGCAGTAAGGTAGGTTTCTGATAGCATTAATAGCAACAAAAAGAGAATTAAAATAAATAACATTTAGTAAATTCCCACAATGTCCCAGACTTTGTGGTAAATACATAGTTAATGTTCACAACATTATTTTGAAGTAGATACAGTCTAAAGATCTGTTTTGAAGATATGGAACATAAGGAGAACAGTTGAGAAACTTACTCAAGATCACACAGGCAGCAATTAGTGGAGGCAGAATTCAAACCCAGCAACCTGACTGTAAGACCTTCTGAGGACAGACTACACAGATCTCCAGTATTTCATCCTGCCCTGACTCATCTAGAAAAATAATTCCTAGGTCTCAGGGGACACCCATTCAAATTGTTGGAAGTGATATCAACAAAAATGGTGGAGTAAGAAATATTAAAATCCCACATCTTCATAAAAGCAATGAGAAACTGGTAAAACTGTTAAAATCAACTTTTTCAAAACTTTGGAAATCACCAACAGTTTGCAACCCTGATCCTTCTGAGGACAGACTACACAGATCTCCAGTATTTCATCCTGCCCTGGCTCATCTAGAAAAATAATTCCTAGGTCTCAGGGGACACCCATTCAAATTGTTGGAAGTGATATCAACAAAAATGGTGGAGTAAGAAATATTAAAATCCCACATCTTCATAAAAGCAATGAGAAACTGGTAAAACTGTTAAAATCAACTTTTTCAAAACTTTGGAAATCAGCCAACAGTTTGCAACCCTGAATACATTTATTTGAGAAAAATCGTAGAATCTTCGTAAGAATAATAATCTTTGTGGTATTGAAACTTACCCTAGTCTCATATCCACTCCCCACCTAAGTGGTAGTCTTAAAAATAAAGCTTGAATTTCTGGTACAGGAGGAACTCATTTAAAAAGAATTCTCATTACTTTATGGTGCTTCCTTGGAAGAGCTTCTCAAAAAGCTTCTTTTTATTCACCTGACTCAGAATCTCCTCCAGTGCCAAAATCACTAGCTGAGGAATACCAATGGAAGCCTTTACAGAGAAATATTTTAGCTGCCTCTGCCAGAGGCAATGGATAACTTGTGGATCAAAAAATGGGCTAACCAAAAAATTTAAGAACAAAAGCTGGGGAATCAATTGTACATAAGTGATTTGAAAAACACCTATGTATTTCTTAGAATCTAGAAGGCCACATGTATACAAAGAGTTATGTGAATCCCCAAAAATGACTGAGAAAGCCCAAAGCACTCCCCTCTCACTGACCTTGAGCCTCTATACAAGCAGGAAGTGGTTGCTAAATGTTGAAGACATACTCCAACCTGCATACAGAATCACCTGACAAAGAAAGATAAAATTACACTTTTAAGGGTTTCAGAAAGTCTGTCCAATCATTAGATGGCCATTAGGCTAAGAAAACAGAGACTTCAGTGGTCCCAAAGGATTTACAGGAGTAGTTAAGAAAAGTCACTATACAAACAGAGTTCATAAATACAACGTCACAACTGAAAGAGACCCTGGAAAGGGCAAGAATATAATTTCCAGAATTGCCACATTACAGTATTCAAAATGTCCAGTTTACAACAAAAATATAAGGTCTTCAAATTTTAAAAGTATATACCATTTTAAAAAATAAAATAATTCATTAGAAACTGTATTTAAGGAAGCCCAAGTGTTGCAATAAATAGACTTTGAATAAGCTACATTAGATAAAAATAGAACAGCTAAAGGAAACCATGTCTAAAGAATGAAAGTATACTAATGATGCCTTATCAAACATAGAATATCAAATCAATAGAAATTATAAAAAGTAAACAAATAGAAATTCAGCAATTCAAAAGTACCATAACTGAAAAGGAAAATTTACTAGAGGAACTTAATAGTAGATTTATGCAATCAAAAGAAAGAATCAGTGAACTCAGAGATAAATCAGTTAAGATTCTTAAGTATGGGAAACAGGGAGTAAAAAAAAAAATAATCAGGAAAAATAATCAGTGCCTAAGACACTTGTGGCATATTATCAAGAATGTCAATATATGTACAGTGGTAGTCACAGAAGGAGAGAAGAGGGATAAAGGGATTAGAATATTTGAAAAACAGTGGTCAACATTTTTCAGCTTTAGTGAAAAATACAAATCAACTCATTCAAGAAGCTCAATAATCCAGAGAAATCACAAGAGGAAAAAATTCCCTGCAGATCAATCTCTCTTATGAATATAGATTCAAATGTCCTCAACAGAACACTAAAAAACTGAAACCAGCCACATATAAAAAAGATTGCACACTTGTGACCAAGTGTAATTTACCTCAGGAAAGTAAGGTTGGTTAAACATACAAAAATCAGTCAATGCAATAATCCCAAATAGATTTATGGAATATGGAAAAAAACACATCATCATCTCAATAGACTCTGAAAAACATAAAAGATCCTTTCATGATTAAAAAAAGTCAGTGGACTAGCCCTAGGAAAGGACCTCTTTAACCAATAAAGAGAATATTTAGAGGTGAAAGATTAAAACTTTAGTTCTAACATCAGGAACAAGACAAGGATGTCTACATTCACCAATTCTGTTCAACATCATACTACAGGCATTAGCCAGGGAAGTTAGGCAAGAAAAACAAATAAAAGGCATCCAGTTTGGAAAGGAAGAAAAAAACTTTATATGCAGTCACATATTATTATATATAGAAAACTTGTAATAAACCACATAAAAACTATTAGAGATAATGTTTTCAGGAAAATGTCAGGTAGAAGATCAATACACACACACACACAAAAGCTTTGTTTCTGTACATTAGCAATGCAAAATCTAAAATGGAAATAAAGATATTTCTATTTATAGAACAGCCTAAAGAATAAAATATTTAAAATAAATTTAAGTTTAAAGGTAAAAAACTTATAAATTGAAAATTACAAAATGTTGCTGAAAGGAATTGAAGTTCTAAATAAAAGGAGATGACATATGTATGTCCAAGTAAAATGGATAGATATGTCACACTTGGGGATTAAAAGATTTATTATAGTTAATATGGCAATATTTCCCTTAACAAGGAATTTAATGCAATATCTACCAAAACTCCAAGGACATTTTTTGAAAAAATGAGCAAACTGACCATAAAATCATAGGGAAGTATAAGGGGCCCTGAATAACTAAAATAATCTTGAAAAGGAATAAGAAATTTGGAGGACTCATGATTCCCAATTTCAACACTTACCCTAAAGCTATGTTATCAAGACTGTGAATTTTGTATAAGGACAGACATGTAGATGAATGAAATAGAATTGAAAGTCCAGTATATATATGGCTGAACCCCTTCATTGTTCACCAGAGACTATTGCAACATTGTAAATTGGCTATCAGTTCAGTTCAGTCACTCAGTTGTTTCCAACTCTTTGTGACTCCATGGACTGCAGCACGCCAGGCTTCCCTGTCCATCACCAACTCCCAGAGCTTACTCAAACTCATGTCCATTGAGTCAGTGATGCCATCCAACCATCACATCCTCTGTCGTCCCCTTCTCCTCTTGCCTTCAATCATTTCCAGCATCAGTTCAGTTCAGTTCAGTCACTCAGTCGTGACCAGCTCTTTGTGACCCCGTGGACTGCACCACCTCAGACTTCCCTGTGCATCATCAACTCCCAGGGCTTACTCAAACTTATGTCCATTGAGTTGGTAATGCCATCCAACCATTTCATCCTCTATCGTCCCCTTCTCCCTCCTTCAATCTTTCCCAAGATCAGGATCTTTTCAAATGTCAATTCTTCGCATCAGGTGGCCAAAGTATTAGAGTTTCAGCTTCAGCATCAGTGAATATTCAGGACTGATTTCCTTTAGAATGGACTGGTTGGATATACCTCAGTATAAAATATAAAGTTTCAAGTTTGAAAAAAAAAGAAGGATTGAAAGTCCGGAATTAAACCCATCTTTGATCAGTTGATTTCATCAACAGTGGTAAGATCATTTAATGGGGAAAGAAAAGTCTTTTCAACAAGTAGCGTTGGGACCACTGACTATCCATATGCAGAAGCATGGATCTGGACATCTACCATATACAAAAATCACCTCAAAAAGGACCAAAGACCTAAATATAAGATTTAAAACTATAAAACTCACAAGAATATGTAGGCTTAAATCTTTATGACCTCAGATTAGGCAACAATTTCTTAGGTGTAGTACACCAGTTTGTAATCCCTAAAGAGAATTTCATTAATTCACATCATCTTCAATGCCAGGGTAATATTATTCTTTCACAGTTTTGCTAACATTTTGCTGATAATACTGTTTTCAAAAGCATCTCATTATTGCTTTTTTTCCTTGACTGCTGATGAAGTTAAATTCATTTTCATGTCAATTGCATTTATATATGTGTGTGTGCATGGGGGGATAGGTTGTTGTTTGTATGTGTGGGTATAACTGTCTTGTATTCTATTTAATTATTGTACTGTACCAAATTCTCAAAACGAACACCATCTAAAATCTTTCACAGTTGTTGCAGGTTAACACAATATATTTCTTAAATGTGTTTTATAATATTGACTCAGCAGCAGGTGAGCTAAATTTATTTTTACCTAAATTTATCTTTCTACCTTTCATTCTCACTACCACCATCATATTCCCATATTCATTCATTCACAATTAAATGGAATTATTGGTATTTTGAATTGCTAACTCTATGGTAAGTGAGAAAAAAAGCTGCTTTATTTATCCTAAGGGAAAGTAAAAAATAAAATATAAAAGAATTTCATTATATGAATGAACATTTCACCAACATTTTGATTCTTTTAATTTAATATATCCTCTGTGTACATACTTGGGCTTCCCAGCTGGTGCCAGTGGTAAAGAACCCTCCTGTTAGTTCAGGAGTCGTTAAGAGACATGGGTTTGATCTCTGAGTTGGAAAGATGCCCTGGAGAAGGGCATGGCAACCCACTCCAGTATTCTTACCTGGACAATCCCATGGACAGAGGAGCCTTGCAGGCCACAGTCCATGAGGTCACAAGGAGTCAGACACGAATGAAGAGACTCGTCATGCATGCATGCGTGTACATAATTAATCCTTTCTTGAATCTCTGATAAAGCAGATAACTGTAAACATTTTGACTGCTGATGTTGTGACTGTCTTCTGAGTTATTACTTTCTTTTTACTTAACCACTGTGATTTCGCTGAACGACATTCTTTAAAACAACGGAGGTACAAACTACTCCTTAAAATTAGTGATTAATATTTTATAAGGTATAGCATTTAGTTGCTTGTTTTATTTTTCTGTAGATTCTAAGAAAGAAAAG
>SJYC01134174.1:0-10017 GCA_006408675.1 Madoqua kirkii | reverse complement strand
GCGATTTCGCTGAACGACATTCTTTAAAACAACGGAGGTACAAACTACTCCTTTAAATTAGTGATTAATATTTTATAAGGTATAGCATTTAGTTGCTTGTTTTATTTTTCTGTAGATTCTAAGAAAGAAAAGTGAAAAGTGAAGTCGCTCAGTCGTGTCTGACTCTTTGTGACCCCATGGACTGTAGCCTACCAGGTCCTCTGTCCATGGGATTCTCCAGGCAAGAGTACTGGAGTGGGTTGCCATTTCCTTCCCCAGGAGATTGTCCCAACCCAGGGATCAAACCCAGGTCTCTTGCATTCTAGGCAGACAGTTTAACCTCTGAGCCACCAGGAAGTCCAAGCTTCATTATCAAAGAAATTCCATCCTCATAATACTAGCCAGTCTAGAAAATTTCATAATTAGCCTAGCTATACTTAAAATGAAGAATTCTTAATCATACTTCTATTGTGATCACTAGTGTGGATGACTGGTCCATTGCTTAGAATGAGTCAAATAAATCATGAAGAAATTAATGTGAAGCTTTGTGAAGGATTTTTTAAATTAATGTTAATGGGAAATGGGTCAATTTCAAGTACCTGCTTTCCTCATCAGAAATTCTACTTCAGTCTCACCAGTCTTTCTAACCTCAATGGTACTCAAGCGGAAAAGGAGATTCATACAAACAAAAATGAGAAAGCAAAGCTTTTCAGAGTCATCACTTCAAAAAATATAATAGCCATTTATGATAATTAACTTTGCAGTATTTTCTTTCAGAAGACTTTTTGTTTGTTTGCTTTTCTAGTGGCTAAAGGTGGCAACGAAAGTACCTTTTGAAAAAAAATTTTTTCCCAGTGCTGTCGTGCTGGTATTTGTTGATGCTTTTGCTTCCTATCTTTTTGCAGGAGTAACAACTGTTCTAACAATGACAACTCTAAGCATCAGTGCTCGGAATTCCCTCCCCAAAGTGGCTTATGCAACTGCCATGGACTGGTTTATTGCTGTTTGCTATGCATTTGTGTTCTCTGCCCTAATTGAATTTGCAACTGTGAATTACTTCACCAAAAGAGGATGGGCTTGGGATGGAAAAAGTGTAGTAAATGACAAGGTAAGTGAGAACGTCCTTCTAACTGTTTAAACGAATCCCTCAACCCATTTAGCTTGTAACAGATACTGTTCCTCAAATTTGACATTAGGAGCATTCAAACATAAAGCTTTCTTTTAAAGTATGCTCTTGCCTGAAATCCTTTAGGAGTGCTGGTATTATTGCTTTTGTTAAAGCCATTTCCTAGCGCCAGTTGAGCTCTGACAGTGTGTCAAGCACTTGCTAAGTTTTCTACATATGCTCTCTCATATAATCTTTACAACTTTATAACTAGGATCTCTTTTTAATTCTATCTCCTTTTTTCTTATGAAGAAGATATAGCTTAGTGAAGTCATTTACTTGCCCAAGTTCACACAAGTTAATGTTTACTTAAACCCAGATCTGCCTGACCAGTAAGTTCATGCAGTGTGGAAAAGATTTGGAAAAATGGGCATTAATTTTACCAGTTATAGAATCTCAGGCCCTATCAGTGGGCTGAATTACTCTTCAGAGATGGGGGTATCATCTCTGTTGCTTGAGAACAGAGATTGAGAAGTCACAGGACTGTAATCTCTCCCATCTTGTATGGAATAAGTAAGTAGGTAGGAATGCCTAGACATTTTCAGTTGCTCATTTAGTCCACAAGAGAAAAAAATATTTATCTTTAAGATTAACTTCTTTGGGAATTATTGATGTCTATTTTTCGGTTTCAAGTACTGAAGGAAGTGTGAGTTTTGTGCATTGATAAATAGCTATTTCCTTTCTCAGTCTGCTTTAAGAGGAGCCTTTGTATACATCACAATGAGATATAAAGTTTTCTCAATAATAATAAAAAGTTCTACTTGGAGGGTTTCTTTTCTACAAAGTATCTATTTGAATACCCTTCCATTAAGTTTGGAACAACATACTTGCTGATTTACCTTTTCAGTTATTTGAATATAATTTTTTTCTAATTTATATGATATTGACATTGATATTATAGTCTTTTCCCTAACTTTGTAAACTGTAAAAGTTTTAACAAGTGCTGATTTATTTCATTTTATAAGCTATATTTATTTTTCATGCTTAACTTTTAAGTTATTTCACCATTCCCATCACATTTTATTGTTGATTTATGTTTTCATTCCCTATATAGTATACTGCTTTCTCATTGCTATCTATGCGTTACTTCTTTTAAGTTATATAAGTTACACATGCACTTTCATACTAACATTTTTTGAAGATAAAATGCTTTGCAAATACATCAAAAAGATAAATAGTGGTTTGTGATATAAATCCATGTAGAAATATATTCATACTTTATTTTTAATGCATTGAAGTGCCAATCAAATTGACATTGTGATTTGGCATATTAAATAATATGCCTTCTCAACCCCTGAACTTGGAAAATACAAGTACCTATAAATGCATAAAAAATCAGATTCCTGATAATGCATTCTAAAAGTAATAGCGTGAGAGACAAATACTAGATTTGTCTATCCACATATCAGATCACATATAGTGCAGATAAATCTTGGTTGAAATCATTTATACTCCAACCTAATTTGCAGGAAAACAACTAACAAAATTTGTATTATTTAAGTTCTAAGTATTTCAAGTTCAGTGGTTAAGTTAAAGGGAACATTACACCAGGATCCTTGCTTGTTAACCACTTTCCCATAGCTGGAGTGCCAAATACAGTGTCAAGCAATCAGTGGGCACTGCAGAAAGTTTTGTTGAATAAAAGAATACATTGATTTTTGCTATTAAATCTGGCAGTGTAATACCAATGGTAAGACTTCTTTGCCTGCATGGAAGATATTTTAATACTTTACAGTGGTAAATTTATCAGGGGGTACTCATCCTTTTTTTTTTTTTTTCCCTATTGGAAACAACCAGGTTCTTAAAACTACAAGGATGCATAGTGGAATGCCTCAAACTAGCACATCTGCCAAAAAAAAACACACACAAAAAAACAAAAAAAAAACAGTGCAATTTACTCTGTTTTAGTTTTCCTTAGATTTAATTAAATGGAAAATAGTAATTTTCCTGAAATACAAAGGCTTTATCCATAGGCCAAAATAGAATCCTTTTAGCTGAACCAGACTGGAGGAAGCCCTCATTTTTAGAGTGTGTAAACATGAGAAAATGCACTTAATGATCTGTCAATCAAAAGCATATATAAAAAGTTATTTAAGGTTTGTTAACTGGCAAGTATTAATTTGTCTCTGAGGATAATCACCCAGAGATTCATATTAATATTATATGTTTGAAAAATGAAATATGTATTAACATACAGTTTATATGTAGATTGCGCTTTGATGATCTTTAAGGTTAGTTTTCGCAAACAGATAAATAAATTCAATTGCTTCATATTCAAGCTACATTCGAGCCCTCTATTAGAAGACAAAGCTTATCTTGCTCTGGGATCTTGCACAAGATTGTACACTACTTTTTGCCTCAGGTGTGAAATTAGTTAACAAAAACTTTATCGATCTAAAAATTTGGTGCAGGATCAAATAATTCAACTTCATTTATTTATGCCTTTTCATATATGAAAGTATCTATTTTTTCAACTTCCCAAATTCTTCCGGAACCTTCCTCAAGACTAATTCTGCTACCTTATCTCTTGATTCCTTTTCCTCTTGTTCCTTTCTCAATATTAAACCACCAGTTATTATTTTCTTCTCTTGCTTCTTCAAAGCCATCTTGTCTTTTTCAACTGCTTCCTGTAAGTTTCTGATGACACCTAATATACTTAATTTACCATAAAGGCAAAAGCAAAACTCTCTCCAGATTCTATCACCCATTCTCCCATCCTCAGATTCCCCATTCTTTTTCTTTTTCCATTCAAGCTTTTGAAAGCATTGCTTGTAAAGTGTATGTTCTCACTTTCAGTTTAATTTTCAGCTCACTGTAATCAGGTTTTCTTTCCATTTATTGTCCTGTAGCTAAAGGATTCCAGCCTCTACATTTTCAAATCAGATACTTTTTCATTTTTCTTAAGGGATTGCCTTTGAACCCATTGAATACTATTACACTCAAGACTCTATTTCAAGTTCAAGTCAGCAACTTTTTCTCTTCTGGCAGGCCTTTAAAAAAGGGCTTAGAATATCACCTTTCTTCCTTAAATCTTGACAGCTGCCACTGTTCATTCTATTCATTGAGATTCTTTACCTAAGTTTGAAGTATGTCCAGTCCACCTAGCATTTGCTCTTGTTTATCCCCAAAGATGGTCATTTAAATTTATTTTTCTGTTCTTGCTATTACTATGTGATTCTCATCTTAAGGATTTTACTGAAAATACTTGTAGGAATGTCAGCCACACTATGCATTGTCTACTGTTTATTATCTCTAAATAGATAAAACCTACTCATCCTCAGCACAAATACCAGTGTGAAGTGAAAATTGCTCAGTTGTGTCCAACTCTTTGCTGCCCCATAGACTATAGTATCCATAAAATTCTCCAGGCCAGAATACTGGAGTGGGTAGCCGTTCCCTTCTCCAGGAGATCTTCCCAACCTAGGGATCGAACCTGGGTCTCCTGCTTTGCAAGCAGATTCTTTACCAACGGAGCCACAACAGAAGGTCACGAGTACTGAAGTGGATAGCCTATTCCTTCTCCAGGGGATCTTCCTGAATCAGGAATCAAACTGAGGTCTCCTGCACTGCAGGCAGATTCTTTACCAACTAAGCTATCAGGGAAGCCAAATCCTCAGGAAATTTCTGAATACTCGCTCCCCTGACCCCTGAAAAATTAGAGCATTTTAAAAGTATGTATAGTATCCTGCTCTTTTGCATTTCATTCTTTATTACAGCTTATAATTGCATGCTTAAGTTCTAGCTCCTTCATGGTTTATGGTAACAATGACCACATTTATTTTAATAAATCATTTATCCTTGGCCCTTTGTACACGGCTTACTGTACATATTAGTTTTCAATAAATTTGGTGTAAAATAACTAAGCATAAGCAAATCATAACCAGAGCCCACACCTTTATCTTACCTTCCACAGTTATTATACCTTTCTTTTAACTTTCAGGTTCATATATCCAACAGGTACCCATGTTCTTCATGAACATGATTTTTCAACTTTTGCATATCTCTTCTAGAAGATGAAAGAAACAGCAAGCAACAAAAAATAAAATGTCCTAAGTGCCTGTTTTTTCATTTGTATCTCAGTTCATGGCAAAACCTAGTTTCACATACTGACAACTTGAAAGCATCCCTTGAGATCTAACCAGCTGTCAAATGTCTGTTTTCCTACGTGTATGTCCATAGGCCATGCCCTTACCACCTTTCATTATTTTCAGTCTGTTTATTCCTCATTATCTCTAATCACATCTCTTTTTAATCCATTCTGTACAGTGGTTCCAGAGGTACCTTTCTAAAACAGAAATATGATCATTTATTTTTTAGCTCTTTAATGAATTGCTGAAAGCATTTTTTCAAGCTATCTCAGCTAATATGGCCCAAATATATAGCTTTCTGATACATTTGTTTACATCATGAATGATAAAATATTTCTAGTTTATTGTGCACTTACTACTATGTGCCTGGGAATATCTCCATGTCAAAATGAAGAATATAGGATTCTCAAGTAAAGTTATTTGCTCAAGATCACACATCTAATAAATAGTGAATCCAAGATTGAACAGATCTGAAGTCCATGCTCATTCTTCCTCTAGCCATTAAAATATCCCCAACTATCCATGCCTCTTCCTATCTCCATGACATCAGATGTGTTGATCCCTCTTGCTAAAATGCCCTGTCCTTTCTTTCCTAACTGATTAACTGCTTACTCCCTAAGATCTATCCAATTGTATGTAATTGCCGCCACGACTGGGTGACTGAACTGAACTGATTATGCTTTTACAGTGCTTGCCACAAATTCGTTTTAAACACAGGCATAGCACCATAATATTTAAACTAACCTGAACTGTGCCATTAGTTTGGATTTCACTCCATGGTAATCACATTACATCACATTTCAAGTGTTTTTATTCATCTATTTATATTTTTTAAGGTCTTTTTTTGTTCCGAAAGCATTTCAGACAGTCTGTCAAAAGAATGTATTTACTTAAATTATTGTGATAATTTATACAAATAGAAGTAGAAAATTAGGATGAAGGAAAATAGACTCCAAATATGTCCACCATTTGGGCCAGAATATTAATTGTAGTTCATATCTGTGCTGTGTGCTGTGCTTAGTCACTCAGTCGTGTCCCACTCTTTGCAGCCCCATGGACTGTAGCCCGCCAGGCTCCTCTGTCCATGGGGATTCTCCCGGCCAGAATACAGGAGTGCGTACCTTATCCCTTCTCCACGGGAACTTCCTGACCCAGGAATTGAATCAGAGTCTCCTGCACTGCAGGCAGATTCTTTACCAGCTGAGCTACCCAGTGAGCCCAGTCCATAGCTAAAATAGCTAAGATTCAAATTCTAAGCTTCTTGGCTATGAGAATGAACTATAGGGGGAAGCTTATTTCCCTTTAACAACAAAATGGAAGTATATGTTTCTTCGGAAAAAAAATCCTATACTGAATTCTCTTTTTTAAACATTATAATATGGGTTTTATATTAGAAAAGGGTTTCCCTTGTAGCTCAATTGGTAAAAAATCTGCCTGCAATGTAGGAGACCTGGGTTCAATCCCTGGGTTGGGAAGATTCCTCCAGAGAAGGAAATGGCAATGCACTCCAGTATTCTTGCCTGGAGAATCCCATGGACTGAGGAGCCTTGTAGACTAAGTCCATGGGGTTGCAAGAGTCAGACACAACTTAGCAACTAAGCCACCACTATATTAGAAATAGTTGGGTGCTATTGCAAGTAATGTTAGCATTTTCCCAATAAATGCAGTAATTAATTTCATATTGATGTTTCTTGTAGTCCCCTTCAATAAAAGCTGAAGGCATTACATTAACTTACAACTCAGTGAAGGCAATTCTTCAAGGAGCTAAGCTAATATGGTCCAAGTATATAGCTTTCTCATGGCACAATTTTATCCAAGGAAAGACTTTAGAGTACTTAGAGAAGTGGATGGACTGTATACCCTTCAAACAATCTTCTGTAAGTATCACTTTTCTTAGGATGGTTAGCAGACAACTAACAATACCATTATCTAATCAGGGAGCATGTTGTTTTTTTACAAATAATGGGCTTTCTAGTAGCCGCAATGACTGTAAAAAAGCAACATTGTATAAGAAAGAGCATAGATTTGCCACTTTGGAAACTTGGGGTTTTCTCCAAAAACTCTTGTATTTAGTGTTATATTTATGAGAGTTCCATTTCCTTATGCTAAGGAACACTCTATGAGAGTCTTTCCGACTCAGAAACTGTGATTACTATTTTCATTTATATGCAGGTCATTTAAGTACTAAGTGTCTACATTTTAGCTAAAGTGTTTACTCAATTTACTAATGCATCATTTTATCTAATACTCTAAGAAAACCGAGATTGATTTGCCACAATGGTGTAAGACATTTTGATTTTTATAATCAAGAGTTTCCCAGACTGAGCTTTTAAGTATTTATTTGGACACTCTAATAAGTAATTGGAGAAGGAAATGGCAGCCCACTCCAGTGTTCTTGCCTGGAGAATCCCAGGGACAGGGGAGCCTGTTGGGCTGCCTTCTATGGGGTTGCACAGAGTCAGACACGACTGGAGCGACTTAGCAGCAGCAGCAGCAGCAGCAATAAGTAATAACCTCAGGACATTCTGATTCTTATAAAACATCCTTTAAAAAATAGAAAGTTTAATAGTATATGTTATAATTCCTTCTCATTCCACTTAAGTAACAGCATCAACAGATTCTATAGCAGCATAATATTCTTTTTACCCTGGATAATGTGTAAAAATAAATCATTTACTACTTTATTGCATAATCATATTTTCCCGCTTCTATAAGTAATAACCTCAGGACTTCTGATTCTTATAAAACATCCTTTAAAAAATAGAAAGTTTAATAGTATATGTTATAATTCCTTCTCATTCCACTTAAGTAACAGCATCAACAGATTCTATAGCAGCATAATATTCTTTTTACCCTGGATAATGTGTAAAAATAAATCATTTACTACTTTATTGCATAATCATATTTTCCCGCTTCTCTTGTATATGTCTCAAGTAAAACAATTTCCTCACATATGTGGAAATTTGAGAGTTATTTTTCAATTGAGCTTATTTTATTAATTTCCTAGTCTTCTACGTCTATAGATGGTGCAATTGAGGACTTTAGGGATAATCAGATAATATAATTGTAGAACACACTATTAGTATTCATTTCTGTTAATCTAATAAATGTGTATTGTACTCTACAAAACATATGGTTATATGCATTGTATACACTTATATATATCATTCCAGTAGATGTCATTCATTTATCATGAAGCAAACATGTTTTTGAGCCTGCACTGTGCCAGGAACTTTCTAGAAGCTCTGCATTGCCCAATCTCTGCCTTCAAGGAGCTTACAATCAAGTAAAAGAGAAAAGAAGTGAAAATGTTTTATGTGCCACTACAGAGACAAGCACTGAGGTGTGTGGAACCACATGGGAGAGGTGCTTTTGCAGTAGGTTATTATGTCTCAATAGATGTGATTTTGAGCTGAGTCAGTATAAAACAGATCCTACCAGGGGACTGGTGTGGCTTGATTATCAGCTGCTAGCTCAACTGTGGTCATTCACAGGTTAGGAAATACAGTTTAGGGTATCGTTCACAGGTTAGGAGGGTGTACAGGATTAGGTTGGGAATGAAAGTAACCTGATTTCATTTTTGGATATTTTATGTCTTAAGTATATGTAGCATATATAGGTGGAGAAGTCTAGTGAAATATAACGGGTAAGAATTCTGGTGAGATAATTCAATCATCCCTGTATTGGTGGCAAAATGAATTGAGTCACTTAAAATGAATAGAAATGAGCAGTGCCAAATTGCCTTCATTCCCCTCATCCTGCTTCCATTTGGTTTTATTCTTCACACTTAACTGTATTTTCTTTACTTATATTTTCAGCCATATCTGGCCTTATTCATCAAAATGTAAAGGTGACTTAGCTAAGAATCTTAGAGTAGACATATGGAATTAGTAAAATTAGTTTGTAAGCAATTAGATAGTATGAGCTATCAGGACTGACCTAGTTCTCAAAAGTGACAAGACTTTATCTAGGGACACAAGCTTAAAAAATATATCTCATGGCAGTGAGTATTTTCATGTAACAATAGAATTCATTGCCCTGTTTCTTTTCAGGGGTCTCAGGATTTTAGCATATGCCAAGGCTTGAAATAAGTAAAGTAAAATTGGTATGTGGGATCAAAATGACGTGGCCCAAGTAGTTAGCATGCTGATCATCTGGCTTGATCAGAGGTTTGCCTGATATTCAGAGAAGACTTCATAGTATGATGTCTGTAAACTTGATTCTTTTAAATAGAAGTTAGAAAATCCCATGGACAGCGTCCATGGGGTCACAAAGAGTTGGACATGACTGAGCGACTTCACTTTCACTTAGTAATGAAAAGGACAAGATAATACCTACTAGTAATGGCCTAGAGTATGGATATTCTTTGATATTATTACTAGCAGATCTGTGTCTTACAAATAACAATAATAGAACATATTATGTGGACTTTATGTACTCTGCTTTAGAAGATCTTAGAATTAAGTTGGGCTTCAGATGGTGCTAATGGTAAAGAATGCAGCTTCCAATGTAGGGGACATAGAGGCGTGGATTTGATCCTTGGGTCAGGAAATTCCCTGGAGGGCATGGCAGCCCACTCCAGTATTCTTGCCTAGAGAATCCCCATGGACAGAGGAACCAGGCAGGCTACAGTCCATCATGTTGCAAAGAATTGGACATGACTGAAGCAATTTATCTTGCATGGAGAATTAAATTACAAATTAGTAGAAGTCATCTATGATTTTAACAGTCCCCTTTACACCCCCCCCCCCCCCCCCCCCCCCCCCCCCCCCCCTCTTTTCTTCT